>CM062289.1:48505764-48754240 GCA_031216915.1 Pictodentalium vernedei
GTCATCTAACGGATTTGGAATGGCTTATTGGCGGGTCGTTAGTTTGATTTTTGTTGCTTTTAACAGAATCATCGCCACAGTTTTTCAAACCGATTCTCACGAAATGTGGCACAAAATGTTAATGGTTGTCCGACGTTGAACGTAAATTAGGCCCGATTTTTTGATTTTTCACTTTTTCCTTAATTAAGACGTCTTTCTTGATTCTTTTAATATAAACTTCTGTATGAAGCTTCCGGCTTGTGAAATTTTAACAAAACCATCTCCAACTATGACCATATCTAAAATGCGGTGCCGACCTGACAAACTCTGAAAAGCCTTGGCCGCATTTTCGTGTGATGTTTTTTCGTGATGTCACAAAAATGAAATTTTGGCCGATTTTCACGAAATATTAGTTTGTTGTAGAGTTCAAAAATAAAAAGACCCGTGTTTCATTTTTTTATTTATCGTCACTTTTATCTTTTTTCCTTCACTTCGAATTATTTTACACATTTCGTCTTGAAAATACTGATTTCCAATACCGCACAACTCGATACAGATAATACACACAACTATAATATTTCACACATTTTTAGTTTAGTAACGGTTCTATCAAGTGCATTGTTAGAATTCAGCATTAACCTTTTGTCCAAAATAACATCATCTGGACATCTGGTGAGTAAACATTTAATATCTGCCCTCTTGTTGAACTCTCACTCTCGAAATTTGGAAAATATCTTTCCCAATAAAAACCATATCTAAAAATGCAATCCGATTTCAGTCTCCCAACAATTAACTTGGGACAGCCATTGGGAGGGTGACTTTAGATTGTCAAAGTCGGGAAAATTAAAATTTGTCAAACTAAAATGAAAATTTAGTATGTCGTACAGCTGAAGACACAAAAGGGTAGCTGCTTTGTGCTTTTTCTTTAACACAAGTTAAGACGTCTTAACGTCACTTAATGTCTTACACCACCCTCCAATTTTGTAGGACGCTAAAGAAATTAAACACACAATACAAAAAGTAGTTGGAAGGGTGTCAGGTACAGTTGTATGCTCATTGGGGCAAGAAACTTAAGGCAATGACATCAAATGTGACGGAGGTGCAAAACGGTAAACATTAAATTCAACATTTGGAAGGTTTGACAATGTGATATTTTAGTGTTCGCGGCCCCAAACACAAAGCTGAAAAAATGTTTGAAAATCCGACTTCCGATATCGAATATATGTAATATATGTAATAAACAAAGTCGGGAATACACCCCTCCAGGCCACAACTCTACATCCCATAAAACACACCATAAATACATGTATATAAACAACGTCGGGGGTACAACATTCCAACAAGTCTACCTCCCATACTATAGCTCTACATTCATATAAACAACGTCGGGGGTACACCCCTCTCATTTGTTCACAGCTCTACCTCCCATACTACACAATATAGCACAACATTTATATAAACAACGTCGGGGGTACACCACTCTCACTTGTTCACAGCTCTATCTCTCATACTACACAATATAGCACAACAATTTTATAAACAACGTCGGAGTAACACCTCTCATTTGTTCACAACTCTACCTCCCATACTACACAATATAGCACTACATTTATATAAACAACGTCGGGGGTACACACCTCTCATTTGTTCACAGCTCTACCTCCCATACTACACAATATAGCATTACATTTATATAAACAACGCCGAGGGTACACACCTCTCATTTGTTCACAGCTCTACCTCCCATACTACATAATATAGCATTACATTTATATAAATAACGTCGGGGGTACACCCCTCCCATTTGTTCACAACTCTACCTCTCATACTACACAATATAGCACAACATTTACATAAACAACGTCGGGGGTACACACTTCTCATTTGTTCACAGCTCTACCTCCCATACTACACAATATAGCATTACATTTATATAAACGTCGAGGGTACACCCCTCTCATTTGTTCACAACTCTACCTCTTATATTACACAATATAGCACAGCATTTATATAAACAACGCCGGGAGTACACACCCCTATTGTGTACACAGCTCTACCTCTCATACTACACAATATAGCACAACATTTATATAAACAACGTCGGGGTAAACCCCTCCCATTTGTTCACAACTCTACCTCTCATACTACACAATATAGCACAACATTTATATAAACAACGTCGAGGGTACACCCCTCTCATCTGTTCACAGCTCTACCTCCCATACTACACAATACAGCTCAACATTTATATAAACAACGTCGGGGGTATACCCCTCTCATTTGTTTACAACTCTACCTCTCATACTACACAATATAGCACAACATTTATATAAACAACGTAGGGGGTACACCCCTCTCATTTGTTCACAGCTCTACTTCTCATAATACATAATAGAGCACAACATTTATATAAACAACGTCGGGGGTACACCCCTCTGATTTGTTCACAACTCTACCTCTCATACTACACAATATAGCACAACAGTTATATAAACAACGTCGGGGGTACACCCCTCTCATTTGATCACAACTCTACCTCCCATACTCGACAATATAGTATTACATTTATATAAACAACGTCGGGGGTACACACCTCTCATTTGTTCACAACTCTACCTCTCATACTTGACAATATAGCACTACATTTATATAAACAACGTCGGGGGCACACCCGTTTCATTTGTTCACAACTCTACCTCCCATACTACACAATACAGCTCAACATTTATATAAACAACGTCGGGGTATACCCCTCTAATTTGATCACAGCTCTACCTCGCATACTCGACAATAGAGTTTTACATTTATATAAACAACGTCGGGGGTACACACCTCTCATTTGTACACAGCTCTACCTCTCATACTACACAATATAGCACAACATTTATATAAACAACGTCGGGGGTACACCCCTCTCATTTGTTCACAACTCTACCTCTCATACTACACAATATAGCACAACATTTATATAAACAACGTCGGGGGTACACCCCTCTCATCTGTTCACAGCTCTACCTCCCATACTACACAATACAGCTCAACATTTATATAAACAACGTCGGGGTACACCCCTCTCATCTGTTCACAGCTCTACCTCCCATACTACACAATACAGCTCAACATTTATATGAACAACGTCGGGGTATACCCCTCTCATTTGATCAGACCTCTACCTCCCATACTCGACAATATAGTTTTACATTTATATAAACAACGTCGGGGGTACACACCTCTCATTTGTTCACAGCTCTGCCTCCCATAATGCCCAATATAGCACTACACCCCTCTCATCTGTTCACAGCTCTACCTCCCATACTACACAATACAGCTCAACATTTATATAAACAACGTCGGGGGCACACCCGTTTCATTTGTTCACAACTCTACCTCCCATACTACACAATACAGCTCAACATTTATATAAACAACGTCGGGGTATACCCCTCTCATTTGATCACAGCTCTACCTCCCATACTCGACAATGTAGTTTTACATTTATATAAACAACGTCGGGGGTACACACCTCTCATTTGTACACAGCTCTACCTCTTATATTACACAATATTGCACAGCATTTATATAAACAACGTCGGGAGTACACACCTCTCATGTGTACACAGCTCTACCTCTCATACTACACAATATAGCACAACATTTATAATATAAACAACGTCGGGGGCACACCCCTTTCATTTGTTCACAACTCTACCTCCCATACTACACAATATAGCGTTACATTTATATAAACAACCTCGGTGGTACACCCTTTCCAATGACACCTATACCTCACATAATACACAATATAGCACTACAGTCATATATAAACAACGTCGGGGGTACCCCCCTCTCATTTGTTCACAACTCTACCTCTCATACTACACAATATAGCACAACATTTATATAAACAGCGTCGGGGGTATACACTTCTCATTTGTTCAGAGCTCTACCTCTCATACTACACAATATAGCACTACATTTATATAAACAAATAACGTCGGGGGAACAACCCTCCTATTTGTTCATAACTCTACCTCTCATACCGCAGTAAATAGCATTACATTTATATAAACAAAGTCGGGAATACACTCCCCTCATTTGTTCACAACTCTACCTCACATCCTACACAATATAGCACCGCATTTATAGAAACAAACAACGTCGGGGGTACACACCTCCCGTTTGTTCACAACTCTACCTCTCATACTGCAGTAAATGGCATTATATTTATATATACAACGTCGGGGGTACACACCTCTCATTTGTTCACAACTCTACCTCACATGCTACACAATATAGCACAACATTTATAGAAACAAACAACGTCGGGGGTACACACCTCCCGTTTGTTCACAACTCTACATCTCATACTACACAATATAGCTCGACATCTATATAAACAACGTCGGGGGTACACCCCTCTCATTTGTTCACAGCTCTGCCTCCCATACTACACAATATAGCACAACATTTATATAAACAACGTCGGGGGTACACCCCTCTCATTTGCTCACAACTCTACCTCTCATACTACACAATATAGCACAACATTTATATAAACAACGTCGAGGGTACACCCCTCTCATTTGTTTACAGCTCTACCTCCCACACTACACAATATAGCACAACATTTATATAAACAACGTCGGGGGTATACCCTTCTCATTTGTTCACAACTCTACCTCTCATACTTGACAATATAGCACAACATTTATATAAACAACGTCGGGGGTACACCCCCTCTCATTTGTTCACAACTCTACCTCCCATACTTGACAATATAGCACAACATTTATATAAACAACGTCGGGGGTACACCCCCTCTCATTTGTTCACAACTCTACCTCCCATACTACACAATATAGCACAACATTTATATAAACAACGTCGGGGGTATACCCTTCTCATTTGTTCACAACTCTACGTCTCATACTTGACAATATAGCACAACATTTATATAAACAACGTCGGGGGTACACCCCCTCTCATTTGTTCACAACTCTACCTCCCATACTTGACAATATAGCACAACATTTATATTAACAATGTCGGGGGTACACCCCTCTCATTTGTTCACAGCTCTACCTCTCATACTACCCAATATAGCACAACATTTATATAAACAACGTCGGGGGTACACACCTCTCATTTGTTCACAGCTCTACCTCTCATACTACCCAATATAGCACAACATTTATATAAACAACGCCGGGGGAACACCCCTCTCATTTGTTCACAGCTCTGCCTCCCATACTACACAATATAGCACAACATTTATATAAACAACGTCGGGGGTACACCCCTCTCATTTGTTCACAACTCTACCTCCCATACTACACAATACAGAACTACATTTATATAAACAACGTCGGGGTACACCCTCCCATTTATTCACAACTCTACCCCCCCCCCCCCCCCCCCCCCCCATCCTACACAATATAACACTACATTTATATAAACAACGTCGGGGTACACCCTCCCATTTATTCACAACTCTACCTCCCATACTACACAATATAACACTACATTTATTCAAATAACGTCGGGGTACACCCTCTCATTTGTTCACAACTCTACCTCTCATACTACACAATATAGCACAACATTTATATAAACACCGTCGAGGGTACACCCCTCTCATCTGTTCACAGCTTTACCTCCTATACTACACAATACAGCTCAACATTTATATAAACAACGACGGGGGTATACCCCTCTCATTTGTTCACAACTCTACCTCTCATACTACACAATATAGCACAACATTTATATAAACAACGTCGGGGGTACACCCCTCTCATTTGTTCACAGCTCTACTTCTCATACTACACAATATAGCACAACATTTATATAAACAACGTCGGGGGTACACCCCTCTCATTTGTTCACAACTCTACCTCTCATACTACACAATATAGCACAATAGTTATATAAACAACGTCGGGGGTACACCCCCTCTCATTTGTTCACAACTCTACCTCCCATACTTGACAATATAGCACAACATTTATATAAACAACGTCGGGGGTACACCCCTCTCATTTGTTCACAGCTCTACCTCTCATCCTACCCAATATAGCACAACATTTATATAAACAACGTCGGGGGTACACACCTCTCATTTGTTCACAGCTCTACCTCTCATACTACACAATATAGCACTACATTTATATAAACAAATAACGTCGGGGGAACAACCCTCCTATTTGTTCATAACTCTACCTCTCATACCGCAGTAAATAGCATTACATTTATATAAACAAAGTCGGGAATACACTCCCCTCATTTGTTCACAACTCTACCTCACATCCTACACAATATAGCACCGCATTTATAGAAACAAACAACGTCGGGGGTACACACCTCCCGTTTGTTCACAACTCTACCTCTCATACTGCAGTAAATGGCATTATATTTATATATACAACGTCGGGGGTACACACCTCTCATTTGTTCACAACTCTACCTCACATGCTACACAATATAGCACAACATATATAGAAACAAACAACGTCGGGGGTACACACCTCCCGTTTGTTCACAACTCTACATCTCATACTACACAATATAGCTCGACATCTATATAAACAACGTCGGGGGTACACCCCTCTCATTTGTTCACAGCTCTGCCTCCCATACTACACAATATAGCACAACATTTATATAAACAACGTCGGGGGTACACCCCTCTCATTTGCTCACAACTCTACCTCTCATACTACACAATATAGCACAACATTTATATAAACAACGTCGAGGGTACACCCCTCTCATTTGTTTACAGCTCTACCTCCCACACTACACAATATAGCACAACATTTATATAAACAACGTCGGGGGTATACCCTTCTCATTTGTTCACAACTCTACCTCTCATACTTGACAATATAGCACAACATTTATATAAACAACGTCGGGGGTACACCCCCTCTCATTTGTTCACAACTCTACCTCCCATACTTGACAATATAGCACAACATTTATATAAACAACGTCGGGGGTACACCCCCTCTCATTTGTTCACAACTCTACCTCCCATACTACACAATATAGCACAACATTTATATAAACAACGTCGGGGGTATACCCTTCTCATTTGTTCACAACTCTACGTCTCATACTTGACAATATAGCACAACATTTATATAAACAACGTCGGGGGTACACCCCCTCTCATTTGTTCACAACTCTACCTCCCATACTTGACAATATAGCACAACATTTATATTAACAATGTCGGGGGTACACCCCTCTCATTTGTTCACAGCTCTACCTCTCATACTACCCAATATAGCACAACATTTATATAAACAACGTCGGGGGTACACACCTCTCATTTGTTCACAGCTCTACCTCTCATACTACCCAATATAGCACAACATTTATATAAACAACGCCGGGGGAACACCCCTCTCATTTGTTCACAGCTCTGCCTCCCATACTACACAATATAGCACAACATTTATATAAACAACGTCGGGGGTACACCCCTCTCATTTGTTCACAACTCTACCTCCCATACTACACAATACAGAACTACATTTATATAAACAACGTCGGGGTACACCCTCCCATTTATTCACAACTCTACCCCCCCCCCCCCCCCCATCCTACACAATATAACACTACATTTATATAAACAACGTCGGGGTACACCCTCCCATTTATTCACAACTCTACCTCCCATACTACACAATATAACACTACATTTATTCAAATAACGTCGGGGTACACCCTCTCATTTGTTCACAACTCTACCTCTCATACTACACAATATAGCACAACATTTATATAAACAACGTCGAGGGTACACCCCTCTCATCTGTTCACAGCTTTACCTCCTATACTACACAATACAGCTCAACATTTATATAAACAACGACGGGGGTATACCCCTCTCATTTGTTCACAACTCTACCTCTCATACTACACAATATAGCACAACATTTATATAAACAACGTCGGGGGTACACCCCTCTCATTTGTTCACAGCTCTACTTCTCATACTACACAATATAGCACAACATTTATATAAACAACGTCGGGGGTACACCCCTCTCATTTGTTCACAACTCTACCTCTCATACTACACAATATAGCACAATAGTTATATAAACAACGTCGGGGGTACACCCCCTCTCATTTGTTCACAACTCTACCTCCCATACTTGACAATATAGCACAACATTTATATAAACAACGTCGGGGGTACACCCCTCTCATTTGTTCACAGCTCTACCTCTCATCCTACCCAATATAGCACAACATTTATATAAACAACGTCGGGGGTACACACCTCTCATTTGTTCACAGCTCTACCTCTCATACTACCCAATATAGCACAACATTTATATAAACAACGCCGGGGGAACACCCCTCTCATTTGTTCACAGCTCTGCCTCCCATACTACACAATATAGCACAACATTTATATAAACAACGTCGGGGGTACACCCCTCTCATTTGTTCACAACTCTACCTCCCATACTACACAATATAGAACTACATTTATATAAACAACGTCGGGGTACACCCTCCCATTTATTCACAATTCTACCCCCCCCCCCATACTACACAATATAACACTACATTTATATAAACAACGTCGGGGTACACCCTCCCATTTATTCACAACTCTACCTCCCATACTACACAATATAACACTACATTTATTTAAATAACGTCGGGGTACACCCCTCTCATTTGTTCACAACTCTACCTCTCATACTACACAATATAGCACAACATTTATATAAACAACGTCGAGGGTACACCCCTCTCATCTGTTCACAGCTCTACCTCCCATACTACACAATACAGCTCAACATTTATATAAACAACGTCGGGGGTATACCCCTCTCATTTGTTCAGAACTCTACCTCTCAAACTACACAATATAGCACAACATTTATATAAACAACGTCGGGGGTACACCCCTCTCATTTGTTCACAGCTCTACTTCTCATACTACACAATATAGCACAACATTTATATAAACAACGTCGGGGGTACACCCCTCTCATTTGTTCACTACTCTACCTCTCATACTACACAACGTCGGGGGTACACCCCTCTCATTTGATCACAGCTCTACCTCCCATACTCGACAATATAGTATTACATTTATATAAACAACGTCGGGGGTACACACCTCTCATTTGTTCACAGCTCTGCCTCCCATAATGCCCAATATAGCACAACATTTATATAAACAACGTCGGGGGAACACCCCTCTCATTTGTTCACAATTCTACCTCTCATACTTGACAATATAGCACTACATTTATATAAACAACGTCGGGGGCACACCCGTTTCATTTGTTCACAACTCTTCCTCCCATACTACACAATACAGCTCAACATTTATATAAACAACGTCGGGGTATACCCCTCTAATTTGATCACAGCTCTACCTCGCATACTCGACAATATAGTTTTACATTTATATAAACAACGTCGGGGGTACACACCTCTCATTTGTACACAGCTCTGCCTCCCATAAAGCCCAATATCGCACAACATTTATATAAACAACGTCGGGGGAACACCCCTCTAATTTGTTCACAATTCTACCTCTCATACTTGACAATATAGCACTACATTTATATAAACAACATCGGGGGCACACCCGTTTCATTTGTTCACAACTCTTCCTCCCATACTACACTATACAGCTCAACATTTATATAAACAACGTCGGGGTATACCCCTCTAATTTGATCACAGCTCTACCTCGCATACTCGACAATATAGTTTTACATTTATATAAACATCGTCGGGGGTACGCACCTCTCATTTGTACACAGCTCTACCTCTCATACTACACAATATAGCACAACATTTATATAAACAACGTCGGGGGTACACCCCTCTCATTTGTTCACAACTCTACCTCTCATACTACACAATATAGCACAACATTTATATAAACAGCGTCGGGGGTATACACTTCTCATTTGTTCAGAGCTCTACCTCTCATACTACACAATATAGCACTACATTTATATAAACAAATAACGTCGGGGGAACAACCCTCCTATTTGTTCATAACTCTACCTCTCATACCGCAGTAAATAGCATTACATTTATATAAACAAAGTCGGGAATACACCCCCCTCATTTGTTCACAACTCTACCTCACATCCTACACAATATAGCACCGCATTTATAGAAACAAACAACGTCGGGGGTACACACCTCCCGTTTGTTCACAACTCTACCTCCCATACTACACAATATAACACTACATTTATTCAAATAACGTCGGGGTACACCCTCTCATTTGTTCACAACTCTACCTCTCATACTACACAATATAGCACAACATTTATATAAACAACGTCGAGGGTACACCCCTCTCATCTGTTCACAGCTTTACCTCCTATACTACACAATACAGCTCAACATTTATATAAACAACGACGGGGGTATACCCCTCTCATTTGTTCACAACTCTACCTCTCATACTACACAATATAGCACAACATTTATATAAACAACGTCGGGGGTACACCCCTCTCATTTGTTCACAGCTCTACTTCTCATACTACACAATATAGCACAACATTTATATAAACAACGTCGGGGGTACACCCCTCTCATTTGTTCACAACTCTACCTCTCATACTACACAATATAGCACAATAGTTATATAAACAACGTCGGGGGTACACCCCCTCTCATTTGTTCACAACTCTACCTCCCATACTTGACAATATAGCACAACATTTATATAAACAACGTCGGGGGTACACCCCTCTCATTTGTTCACAGCTCTACCTCTCATCCTACCCAATATAGCACAACATTTATATAAACAACGTCGGGGGTACACACCTCTCATTTGTTCACAGCTCTACCTCTCATACTACCCAATATAGCACAACATTTATATAAACAACGCCGGGGGAACACCCCTCTCATTTGTTCACAGCTCTGCCTCCCATACTACACAATATAGCACAACATTTATATAAACAACGTCGGGGGTACACCCCTCTCATTTGTTCACAACTCTACCTCCCATACTACACAATATAGAACTACATTTATATAAACAACGTCGGGGTACACCCTCCCATTTATTCACAATTCTACCCCCCCCCCCCCCATACTACACAATATAACACTACATTTATATAAACAACGTCGGGGTACACCCTCCCATTTATTCACAACTCTACCTCCCATACTACACAATATAACACTACATTTATTTAAATAACGTCGGGGTACACCCCTCTCATTTGTTCACAACTCTACCTCTCATACTACACAATATAGCACAACATTTATATAAACAACGTCGAGGGTACACCCCTCTCATCTGTTCACAGCTCTACCTCCCATACTACACAATACAGCTCAACATTTATATAAACAACGTCGGGGGTATACCCCTCTCATTTGTTCAGAACTCTACCTCTCAAACTACACAATATAGCACAACATTTATATAAACAACGTCGGGGGTACACCCCTCTCATTTGTTCACAGCTCTACTTCTCATACTACACAATATAGCACAACATTTATATAAACAACGTCGGGGGTACACCCCTCTCATTTGTTCACTACTCTACCTCTCATACTACACAACGTCGGGGGTACACCCCTCTCATTTGATCACAGCTCTACCTCCCATACTCGACAATATAGTATTACATTTATATAAACAACGTCGGGGGTACACACCTCTCATTTGTTCACAGCTCTGCCTCCCATAATGCCCAATATAGCACAACATTTATATAAACAACGTCGGGGGAACACCCCTCTCATTTGTTCACAATTCTACCTCTCATACTTGACAATATAGCACTACATTTATATAAACAACGTCGGGGGCACACCCGTTTCATTTGTTCACAACTCTTCCTCCCATACTACACAATACAGCTCAACATTTATATAAACAACGTCGGGGTATACCCCTCTAATTTGATCACAGCTCTACCTCGCATACTCGACAATATAGTTTTACATTTATATAAACAACGTCGGGGGTACACACCTCTCATTTGTACACAGCTCTGCCTCCCATAAAGCCCAATATCGCACAACATTTATATAAACAACGTCGGGGGAACACCCCTCTAATTTGTTCACAATTCTACCTCTCATACTTGACAATATAGCACTACATTTATATAAACAACATCGGGGGCACACCCGTTTCATTTGTTCACAACTCTTCCTCCCATACTACACTATACAGCTCAACATTTATATAAACAACGTCGGGGTATACCCCTCTAATTTGATCACAGCTCTACCTCGCATACTCGACAATATAGTTTTACATTTATATAAACATCGTCGGGGGTACGCACCTCTCATTTGTACACAGCTCTACCTCTCATACTACACAATATAGCACAACATTTATATAAACAACGTCGGGGGTACACCCCTCTCATTTGTTCACAACTCTACCTCTCATACTACACAATATAGCACAACATTTATATAAACAGCGTCGGGGGTATACACTTCTCATTTGTTCAGAGCTCTACCTCTCATACTACACAATATAGCACTACATTTATATAAACAAATAACGTCGGGGGAACAACCCTCCTATTTGTTCATAACTCTACCTCTCATACCGCAGTAAATAGCATTACATTTATATAAACAAAGTCGGGAATACACCCCCCTCATTTGTTCACAACTCTACCTCACATCCTACACAATATAGCACCGCATTTATAGAAACAAACAACGTCGGGGGTACACACCTCCCGTTTGTTCACAACTCTACCTCTCATACTGCAGTTAATAGCATTATATTTATATATATAACGTCGGGGGTACACACCTCTCATTTGTTCACAACTCTACCTCACATGCTACACAATATAGCACAACATTTATAGAAACAAACAACGTCGGGGGTACACACCTCCCGTTTGTTCACAACTCTACATCTCATACTACACAATATAG
This sequence comes from Pictodentalium vernedei, assembly GCA_031216915.1. NCBI lineage: Eukaryota > Metazoa > Mollusca > Scaphopoda > Dentaliida > Dentaliidae > Pictodentalium > Pictodentalium vernedei. The sequence continues at coordinate 48,518,689 of CM062289.1, forward strand.
CTCGACATCTATATAAACAACGTCGGGGGTACACCCCTCTCATTTGTTCACAGCTCTGCCTCCCATACTACACAATATAGCACAACATTTATATAAACAACGTCGGGGGTACACCCCTCTCATTTGCTCACAACTCTACCTCTCATACTACACAATATAGCACAACATTTATATAAACAACGTCGAGGGCACACCCCTCTCATTTGTTTACAGCTCTACCTCCCATACTACACAATATAGCACAACATTTATATAAACAACGTCGGGGGTATACCCTTCTCATTTGTTCACAACTCTACCTCTCATACTTGACAATATAGCACAACATTTATATAAACAACGTCGGGGGTACACCCCATCTCATTTGTTCACAACTCTACCTCCCATACTTGACAATATAGCACAACATTTATATAAACAACGTCGGGGGTACACCCCCTCTCATTTGTTCACAACTCTACCTCCCATACTACACAATATAACACAACATTTATATAAACAACGTCGGGGGTATACCCTTCTCATTTGTTCACAACCCTACCTCTCATACTTGACAATATAGCACAACATTTATATAAACAACGTCGGGGGTACACCCCCTCTCATTTGTTCACAACTCTACCTCCCATACTTGACAATATAGCACAACATTTATATAAACAACGTCGAGGGTACACCCCTCTCATTTGTTCACAGCTCTACCTCTCATACTACCCAACATAGCACAACATTTATATAAACAACGTCGGGGGTACACACCTCTCATTTGTACACAGCTCTACCTCTCATACTACCCAATATAGCACAACATTTATATAAACAACTCCGGGTGAACACCCCTCTCATTTGTTCATAGCTCTGCCTCCCATGCTACACAATATAGCACAACATTTATATAAACAACGTCGGGGGTACACCCCTCTCATTTGTTCACAACTCTACCTCCCATACTACACAATATAGAACTACATTTATATAAACAACGTCGGGGTACACCCTTCCATTTATTCACAACTCTACCCCCCCCCCCCCCATACTACACAATATAACACTACATTTATATAAACAACGTCGGGGTACACCCTCCCATTTATTCACAACTCTACCTCCCATACTACACAATATAACACTACATTTATTTAAATAACGTCGGGGTACATCCTCTCATTTGTTCACAACTCTTCCTCTCATACTACACAATATAGCACAACATTTATATAAACAACGTCGAGGGTACACCCCTCTCATCTGTTCACAGCTCTACCTCCCATACTACACAATACAGCTCAACATTTATATAAACAACGTCGGGGGTATACCCCTCTCATTTGTTCACAACTCTACCTCTCATACTACACAATATAGAACAACATTTATATAAACAACGTCGGGGGTACACCCCTCTCATTTGTTCACAGCTCTACTTCTCATACTACACAATATAGCACAACATTTATATAAACAACGTCGGGGGTACACCCCTCTCATTTGTTCACAACTCTACCTCTCATACTACACAATATAGCACAATAGTTATATAAACAACGTCGGGGGTACACCCCTCTCATTTGATCACAGCTCTACCTCCCATACTCGACAATATAGTATTACATTTATATAAACAACGTCGGGGGTACACCCCTCTCATTTGTTCACAACTCTACATCTCATACTACACAATATAGCTCGACATCTATATAAACAACGTCGGGGGTACACCCCTCTCATTTGTTCACAGCTCTGCCTCCCATACTACACAATATAGCACAACATTTATATAAACAACGTCGGGGGTACACCCCTCTCATTTGCTCACAACTCTACCTCTCATACTACTCAATATAGCACAACATTTATATAAACAACGTCGAGGGCACACCCCTCTCATTTGTTTACAGCTCTACCTCCCATACTACACAATATAGCACAACATTTATATAAACAACGTCGGGGGTATACCCTTCTCATTTGTTCACAACTCTACCTCTCATACTTGACAATATAGCACAACATTTATATAAACAACGTCGGGGGTACACCCCATCTCATTTGTTCACAACTCTACCTCCCATACTTGACAATATAGCACAACATTTATATAAACAACGTCGGGGGTACACCCTCTCTCATTTGTTCACAACTCTACCTCCCATACTACACAATATAACACAACATTTATATAAACAACGTCGGGGGTATACCCTTCTCATTTGTTCACAACCCTACCTCTCATACTTGACAATATAGCACAACATTTATATAAACAACGTCGGGGGTACACCCCCTCTCATTTGTTCACAACTCTACCTCCCATACTTGACAATATAGCACAACATTTATATAAACAACGTCGGGGGTACACCCCTCTCATTTGTTCACAGCTCTACCTCTCATACTACCCAATATAGCACAACATTTATATAAACAACGTCGGGGGTACACACCTCTCATTTGTACACAGCTCTACCTCTCATACTACCCAATATAGCACAACATTTATATAAACAACTCCGGGTGAACACCCCTCTCATTTGTTCATAGCTCTGCCTCCCATGCTACACAATATAGCACAACATTTATATAAACAACGTCGGGGGTACACCCCTCTCATTTGTTCACAACTCTACCTCCCATACTACACAATATAGAACTACATTTATATAAACAACGTCGGGGTACACCCTTCCATTTATTCACAACTCTACCCCCCCCCCCCATACTACACAATATAACACTACATTTATATAAACAACGTCGGGGTACACCCTCCCATTTATTCACAACTCTACCTCCCATACTACACAATATAACACTACATTTATTTAAATAACGTCGGGGTACATCCTCTCATTTGTTCACAACTCTTCCTCTCATACTACACAATATAGCACAACATTTATATAAACAACGTCGGGGGTACACCCCTCTCATTTGTTCACAACTCTACCTCTCATACTACACAATATAGCACAACATTTATATAAACAACGTCGGGGGTACACCCCTCTCATTTGTTCACAGCTCTACTTCTCATACTACACAATATAGCACAACATTTATATAAACAACGTCGGGGGTACACCCCTCTCATTTGTTCACAACTCTACCTCTCATACTACACAATATAGCACAATAGTTATATAAACAACGTCGGGGGTACACCCCTCTCATTTGATCACAGCTCTACCTCCCATACTCGACAATATAGTATTACATTTATATAAACAACGTCGGGGGTACACCCCTCTCATTTGTTCACAACTCTACCTCTCATACTTGACAATATAGCACTACATTTATATAAACAACTTCGGGGGCACACCCGTTTCATTTGTTCACAACTCTACCTCCCATACTACACAATACAGCTCAACATTTATATAAACAACGTCGGGGTATCCCCCTCTAATTTGATCACAGCTCTACCTCGCATAGTCGACAATATAGTTTTACATTTATATAAACAACGTCGGGGGTACACACCTCTCATTTGTACACAGCTCTACCTCTCATACTACACAATATAGCACAACATTTATATAAACAACGTCGGGGGTACACCCCTCTCATTTGTTCACAACTCTACCTCTGATACTACACAATATAGCACAACATTTATATAAACAACGTCGAGGGTACACCCATCTCATCTGTTCACAGCTCTACCTCCCATACTACACAATACAGCTCAACATTTATATAAACAACGTCGGGGTATACACCTCTCATTTGATCACAGCTCTACCTCCCATACTCGACAATATAGTTTTACATTTATATAAACAACGTCGGGGGTACACACCTCTCATTTGTTCACAGCTCTGCCTCCCATAATGCCCAATACAGCACTACACCCCTCTCATCTGTTCACAGCTCTACCTCCCATACTACACAATACAGCTCAACATTTATATTAACAACGTCCGGGGCACACCCGTTTCATTTGTTCACAACTCTACCTCCCATACTACACAATACAGCTCAACATTTATATAAACAACGTCGGGGTATACCCCTCTCATTTGATCACAGCTCTACCTCCCATACTCGACAATATAGTTTTACATTTATATAAACAACGTCGGGGGTACACACCTCTCATTTGTACATAGCTCTACCTCTTATATTACACAATATAGCACAGCATTTATATAAACAACGTCGGGAGTACACACCTCTCATGTGTACACAGCTCTACCTCTCATACTACACAATATAGCACAACATTTATAATATAAACAACGTCGGGGGCACACCCCTTTCATTTGTTCACAACTCTACCTCCCATACTACACAATATAGCGTTACATTTATATAAACAACCTCGGTGGTACACCCTTTCCCATGACACCTATACCTCACATAATACACAATATAGCACTACATTCATATATAAACAACGTCGGGGGTACACCCCTCTCATTTGTTCACAACTCTACCTCTCATACTACACAATATAGCACAACATTTATATAAACAGCGTCGGGGGTATACACTTCTCATTTGTTCAGAGCTCTACCTCTCATACTACACAATATAGCACTACATTTATATAAACAAATAACGTCGGGGGAACAACCCTCCTATTTGTTCATAACTCTACCTCTCATACCGCAGTAAATAGCATTACATTTATATAAACAAAGTCGGGAATACACCCCCCTCATTTGTTCACAACTCTACCTCACATCCTACACAATATAGCACCGCATTTATAGAAACAAACAACGTCGGGGGTACACACCTCCCGTTTGTTCACAACTCTACCTCTCATACTGCAGTAAATAGCATTATATTTATATATACAACGTCGGGGGTACACACCTCTCATTTGTTCACAACTCTACCTCACATGCTACACAATATAGCACAACATTTATAGAAACAAACAACGTCGGGGGTACACACCTCCCGTTTGTTAAATTCGCTAGTCAAATCGATTACGACGAAATTGTAAAGTCCTCCATCCCAAACCCTCTTGCAGAATCTCCTGAATTCTGCCACGCTCATGTCATTTGCGACGTGATCACCGTAGATGTGATTGAGATTCTTGGGATCCTGGCAAAAGAGACACAGTAAATTAGTGTTCTTCCTTATCGTCTGTCTGGGCAATCGAAAATAATTCTGTGACAGGTAGAAACAGTCCATGTTGCTGTGACGACCCCTAACGTAACACGATTCGCATCGGTTCTGTCTCTCCAAAAGCAGATCGTCGAAAATCATGAGATTCTTATTTTCCGATTTCAATTCTCTAGAAACCGGAACGTCGCTAGCGTTCTCATAAAATCGACACTCGACGTTTGAAGACGCATTTCTCTTCGTCAATTCCATTGCTGCACCGTCCGAAATGGTCAAAAGAAAAGCTTCACGTTTGTCGAATTCCTCCCTACTGTCAAAGATTCTGGCTATGACGTCCTTGGGCAATCTATGATCCATGCACTCTCGAAGCAATCTGTATTCGGGTTGAAACAAGCTCTTGCCAAACACGAATAATTTGTCGTAATCCAACCAGTCGGGTTGCGACAACAGTTTCATCAACAGATTGGTCTTTCCACATTTCGATTTTCCCACTATCAAGCCTCTTATGCTTTTGGGAAAGAACTCGTTATTCGACCTCTTGGTCGCGGCGTCGTTCCAAGACACATCTTCAATGTTTATCTTTGTTTATTTTTGTTATTTTTAGATTTTTTCAAACACAATTTATGTTTTTTCAAACTCAGTTTTTATAAATATTATTATTTATTTATATCACACCATCACGAGTTCTCTTCATTCCACATCCACTGGCCATTTTGGCTAAATCTTGTATGGGTACCACAGCATCCTTCAAATCTCTCCAACTTTTCGGCAATCGCTCTAACGTAGCTCGCTTCGCCGGCGGGCTGATCAACTTGTCGATCAACGCGTTGGCTGCCCTCTTGCCAGCCACAGAAGCTATCCTACCACAAGCTTCAGAAGCGGCTTTCTTACCAGCATCCAAAGCCGTCTTCTTACTGATCTCAAATGCGATCGTTGCGAGTTTTCTACCTGCATCACTTGTGAACGCTCGCATTATAGAATCGACGATGCCAGAACCGCCTTGAACGTAAGTTCTGACGTATCCCCTGTTCTTTATCACCAACATATTTTTATTTTATAATATATATTTTGTTTTTTCACTGGTAAATCGTTTGTTCTTTAAATACTTTTTATTATTCTAGTGTAAAATTTACTGTTTTTATTTTATATTTTGTTTGTTTGTTTGTTCTCTCTACTTATTATATATATATCAATCCTTCAATTCGTTCATCAGCCTTTTATAATCGTGTTTATTCAAAACCTTTTGCCTTAACAATTCATCGCATATGGTCACTACCTCATTATCTAATCCAGTGTTACCAGCGCGTCTACTTGCCATCAACAATCTCAATCTCTGAGACAGAGCGTTAGAATCGCTCGGAAGAAAAGTGGTTTTCACCCCTTTGCCAGTCACCGACTTGACGAACTTCTTATTCATATCCCATATGGGTTTCACCACCTTTGTCCACTTGTAACCTCCATTGGCTTTCGGTCTCGTTTCTCTAACATCGTTATTTCTCTTCATGGCGTGGGTCTGAACCAGAATGTCGCCGTAATTGTCAAAATCCCGATCCATGTAATCTCCAGGCTAGTCGAAAAGGAGCAATTTGCGCAGTCCAGGAGTTAATTCGTACCTATTAGAACCGACGATTAAATTATCATCACCCTCTTGCACTTCAGTGTTGCCTATAAATGTTCTACCATCAGAATCCTTATAAATTCCATACAACAGTTCTCTCTTACTACCATCCGCGGACAACGCGATGCTATCAGTGTGATAGTCGAAGCCGCATCGTCGCTTTTGCTCATGTCGGTTTCGATCCTTATGGGAATGTAATCCGGCGATGATCTTTGAAAGGAAAACCCCCTCATAAAACTGCCAGGCAACGAACCCATTCTCAAAGAACTTCCTTTCAAGGGCCTCAATTCGTCAACGGTCTCCTTTTTACTTCGTTCCTGAACCTCTGTCACGGGTTTAAATAATTTTGTGGTTTCACGTTTTAATTCCATTTCTCCCAATCGTCTGCTTCTGTTAGCTGATTGAATACTCTTCTTAGCACGTTCATATTCGTTGAGAAGTTGATCTCTCCACTTGGAATCTGTGATGTGTAAAAACATTTTTTCGTTTTTAAAATTATTAATATTTCCTTTAGAGTATGCTAACGTGAGTTATTTTATTATTCTTAAAATTAAATGTATAATTATTTTTATGTTTCATGTTTTAAGTAAATAAAAATTTTCTGTCTTTAATATATAATAACTAAAACCAGTTGAGGAAAAACATTTTACACGATAAATGCGTTTTTGCCCCCGAAAATGTTTAAGATCACATCAATGGTTATTTCCGACAATGATAAACTTTAGAGTTAGTCTCAAATAAACATCTATAAATACAACGTTTTAAAGTGTTAAATCATACAGGTAGTTATTTTCCTCACACTTGAAGTCATTCTCAAAATAATACTCTTAGAATATCTCATAATATTTTGGGTTAAAACCACGTTAGTACTCTCACCACGTTGAGCAACGGTATTTGTTCTATATTTTTTACATGGAAATCGTTTCAGTAAAAAAAACAAGAGTTGAAAAATCTTTTAAAAAAATTCTCTGGCGAAAAATATGGCAAAAATAATACTCCATGAATATCTCGTAATATTTTGGGTTAAAACCAGGTTAGTACTCGCACCACGTTGAGCAACGGTATTTCTTCTATATTTTTTATATGGAAATCGTTTCAGTCAAAAAACAAGTGTTGAAAAGTCTTTTAAAAAAATACTCTGGCGAGAATTTTTTTTGCAAAAAAAAAAATATGGGAAAAATAATACTCCATGAATGTCTCGTAATATTTTGGGTTAAAACCGCGTTAGTACTCGCACCACGTTCAGCAACGGTATTTCTTCTATATTTTTTACATGGAAATCGTTTCAGTCAAAAAACAAGAGTTGAAAAATCTTTTAAAAAAATTCTCTGGCGAGAATTTTTTTTGCAAAAAACAAATATGGGAAAAATAATACTCCATGAATATCTCGTAATATTTTGGGTTAAAACTGCGTTAGTACTCGCACGTTGAGCGACGGTATTTCTACTATACTTTTACATGGGAATCGTTTCAGTCGAAAAAGCAATAGTTAAAACAGCACATTGAACACAATTCCTGATTTAATACATGATATACTTAGAGTCATTCACAAATAGAACCATTGATAAAATGCATCGCCCTCGGCGATTATTCTCACCTCCATATCATCAAAGAACAAAATACTCTTTGAAGTAAACAAAAAACAATTTTATCATCAAAAGAACAAAATACTGTTTGAATTAAACAGATGCACTTTTGTGAATAGGAACAATTTAGAAGTGTGTCTCGTCAAAAGGTGTTTTTATTGATGTCTCTTGAACCGAGACATGAGTCAATTAAAATTTCAATTCACCTCTTAAAACCCATTTAAGTGGAATGCAATTTTACCCTTTGATTCTCTTACAATTCACCTCACACAACTCGCTTGGTAAATCTGCAAATCATTTTTTGTCGATCGGATCGCACCCTTTACCGTCCGAAACACGATCGCGAACGTGGCGGTGTCCCAGAACCGGCAAACCGCATTTTTTCGATGTACCGGAGGCCGAAATAGGTTTTTAAAAAAAATTAAAAAAATCCTCGATGAGTAACTACACTTTACACTCACTTTTCGCCGTTGGTGAACGTCCAGAAAAGGTTTTGAGATCGATTTTCCCTGTCCTAGAATCGGCAAATGGGTTTCACCGATCGGATAGCCCCCTCAACAGTTCAAACAGCCGTTGACGAACGTCGGTGTCCCAGAACCGGCAAACAGCATTTTTGATGCTGTCCTAGAACCGGCAAAGCGTTTTTTGCTTGCGTTCACCGACGATAGACCGAAGGTCTGATCCGCGATGGGAACGTTGAGAAAATTTTTTAAATTTACATTTTCTTCAAATTTCATACATTTTTTCACTTCTGAGCGATGTGTCGAATGTACTCGTTCGCCAACGGATGTTTGAACGGTCAAAAGTGCGATCTGAGAGCCTCAAAAACAATTGCCGATTCTAGGACACCATGAAAAAACGCCATTTTTGCCATTTTTGCACTCTGTCCACGATTTAACCCTGAACACTGTACGTGTACAGTTTTTGTAAATCCTGTCCTAGAATCGGCCATTATTACCTACTGACGGCAGACCGCGGAAAGGTACTGCAATAGTCATTTAAGCCAACTGTGTTTGTCCATTTCCAAGTGCTTTTAACACTTTACCCAACGCAGACGATATCAAAATTTATTATTTTAAATATCATTTTTTTCAAATTTTTCAAAAAATTTCAACAAAACCATATCATGTGACCCCTTGTTGGAACGAGCTCGACGAGCTCGTTCCAACGAGGGGTCACATGATATGGTTTTGTTGAAATTTTTTGAAAAATAATATTTTTTCAACTGCTGAAGTTGCATATTACGGGTGGGGGGGAGGGGGGATTCGGTGGGTAAAGGGTTGAACAAACATACGTATTCCTATGTTTCATGTACCATTTATGTCCTATCCATGAACAACGATATCGTCCCTTGAAAGTATAAAGATGCTATTTAAATAAATACAGGAAATCATTTGAAAAACTGTCAATGAGATCATTAGAACATCTTTTAAAATAATAACGCTTTAGTCTAACAACCTATACTTTTTGCAAAATTCCTGATGAATATTAGGCGCTAAGAATTCTGGTTCTCAGATTAGTCCGCGCCAAAAGAGTTAACCAATGCTAACCCTGCTTGGGTGAAGTGAGTATGTTAGGGTGTCTGGCAATTGCTCGCCGTCGCTCGGTGTTTCTCTCCGGGTACACCCGCTTCTTCTAGTCGTAAAACGGTTCGACATGAGGTGACCCTGGCTGACGAAAGTGTCGTTAAGCTCCTTTAAATAAATAAATACACAATCTTCTGGAGTTTCTCTTTTATTGTTCTTTTTTAAGCATGTCAAAAAGTCACTTCGACCCGTTTGGATAGCCCACACTCGTTAACTGGTAGAGTACTAAATTATTTCTGGTCATCAAAATGTATTCACCTATCTTTGCCATGTTGCAATTTATGGGAGAGTGCCTTTAGCACTCTCCCATAAATTATCCAAGGCAAATCTCTTTCAAGTGGAATTATTTTAACTATATAGATGTTCTTATAATTTAGGAAGAAAGTAACAAACAACCTGTTATCCTCGTATCAAGAAAGCTTTCGATGCGATAACCCCCTACTGTCCTGACTGCACACGTTAATATTTACGGGAATTTAATTTATCTGAAACCCGATGCCTGCCGGTATAGTCATAGATTTCGAAAATAACCTTAAAAGCCAATAAACATTATCTATATAGAACAGTTAACCCATATCGTAGAGAAATCAGCGAGTATCTAGAAGTTTGATTCAATATTTTTCTACTTGTTTAGTTGCACTAGTCTACTCCCCTTTCATAGTTAATCTGTTATATTACCTATGAACTACATCTGGTGATAGCACCATCTACTAAACTTTTGTGTGAAATCACCAAGTCTTTCAATTAATTCTATCGTTTGAATCTATAATCTATAGTCTGTGGTCCTAGAGTATGCGGTCTGCAGTTTTGAAATATGGAGCCATCTTAATGGAGGTTGTTTACGGTCATAAAGTGGTATCGTGTAGTAGTGGTCTTGTCGTGAAATTCCATGGGGGTTGGGCAGGTAAACAGCCAGTATGGCTTTGTCATCTCCCTACGGTGTAAACAGACCGTTACAGTTAACTTGTTTTCTTCCCTCGATTTATTGGCATTTGATGTTTATACCGTTAAATAATAAAAAAAATGTCTGTCTAAATAAAATATCCATCCAACCAAGTCTGTTGAGGTCCAAACTGCTAACAGAGTTCCTTCCCTTCTTTTTTTCATCCATCGAAATGGTGGTTCAGACTCTCGTCTCACAGATTGAATTTACTGATACCATATTGGCTAAATTAGGTTGTTAACAACCCGTCTAATATTATCGGATCTGATGATAAACTAAATAAATTAATATTAGTTTATCGGATCCCCATTAGTTAAAACATATTTTATTTGTGTATGTGACATATTAGGTTACAAACCGTGTAATATTATCAGACCCCCATTAGTTTAAACATATTTTATTTGTATATGTGGCAAAATGGATCGGCGGAAAAGTGCTTAACACTGTCTTAGAAGCTCCTCCGCTCCACGAACTGTCATAACGGATTTCCAATAGAACGACGGAGTAAAACATAATGAAATAATGTAAATGTTATTAACAATTAACAATGTAAAGAAAGTTGAGGAAGGGATCATTGAAAGAGGCAAAAAATAAAAAAAAAGATAAAGGAAAGGATAAAAATGTATATGAAGAAAAAGAAAGATAACAATAGAACGCAAGAAGAATATTAGGAGGAGGAAAGGAAGAAGAAAAAAGTAATCCAGAACAACTGACATCATACAATATGGAATGCTCGACAGACAGTACCCTGCTGCGCAAAGCGTGTCTGAGGATTCTATTAAAGCGATCCGAATTTCGTATGAACTTGTGAGAAGCTCCAAATATGGCATTTGTGAACGGTATGCCAAGTAAGAGGTGTCTACCATTCATAAAGTGTCCACACCATAAAGACTTGACTTGGTACTTCTCTGTTTGAACCACAGCTCTGGAATGGAGTGTTTGATATGTAGGCGACAAATTTTGGCATATTGGGGTCGCTGCAACAATTTATAATCACATCTGATCATACTATGGATTCTATTCAAACTTCTCTTCCGTAAACTATGGAACCTTGGTCCTAGTTCGTAAGTGTAATGGACTTTCTGCGCAGAAAATTACTTATAAAAAATACGGATAACGGCTAAAAATACCCTCAGTGCCAAAACCTGCAAACAAGCGGTCAGATTATAAACTTCGTGTGTTTTGCGTTTTGATAAACAAATTTTGCGGATATGTTGAATACAGCAATTAACAAAATATTTTCTTTAAGCACCGACCCCCCCCCCCCCACCCCCCTCGGCCGAGACCATTATATGATGACTTTATTGTCCTGTTTTCAGAACCATGTTTCTTCTAATGGGTGTTCAGAAATCACGCGAACACAAGAGTGTTTACCAGAAAAGATACTCCTACACAAATTTTCGAATGCCAGCTAACATCCGACAGGAAATGTGGAGTAAGTTAGGCTTTTGAAAGTTTTCGTCATTCAGTTTGTTTTGTTTCTGGAATCTACAGAGCCTGAAACATTCAGACTGTTTAACATCGACCCTGGCCTCTGTCTGTTTATACAGGGTTATTGTCTTGTCTATAAAAATATTTGACCGAAATGTGAGCATTGTTTTTTACGTTTCTTAGAATAACTCGATATGTTGTTAACATCAACGGCTGAAATCACCGCTGTCTCACTACATACAGCCTTCCGTGTCCTACCACTGTTGTATTGCGGGCAGTTGTCCCGAATGTCGCCTATGAGGACCATTTGGAAAACGGATGGATAACGCCTGGTCCCCTACCCCTTCCCTGCTATCACGCATTGGTCTAGACAATTCTTTGAACATGAGAGAGGTGACAGGGCCATAGAAGGGAACCCTTACACAGATAATATATCATTGACGGTTCATGTGCCGAAGTGACCTGGAACCAATATAAAAAAATACAGTTGTATTTTCTGGAATTGTATTTTCTACCAATTAATATTAATTGCCAGATCTTTAAAAATGGTAATGATTCATTTTAACCCATTTAAAGTTATAACTGTAGAATACAATTCTAGAAAATACAACTGTAAAGGTTTTATTGTATTGTCCCCTGGCAGGAATACAACATCTAACATTATGTTTGGGCTTAACGCACTAGAAAATACAGTAAACGTTTAATTGTATTGGCCCCTGACAGGAATACAATTCTGTAAAATACAACTGTAAAAGTTTTATTGTATTGGCCCCTGGCAGGAATACAACTGTAAAAGTTTTATTGTATTGACCCCTGGCAGGAATACAATTCTAGAAAATACAACTGTAAAAGTTTTATTGTATTGGCCCCTGGCAGGAATACAATTCTATAAAATACAACTGTAAAAGTTTTATTGTATTGGCCCCTGGCAGGAATACAATTCTATAAAATACAACTGTAAAAGTTTTATTGTATTGGCCCCTGCAGGAATACAAGATCTAACATTATGTTTGGGCTTAACGCACCTATACATTGAAAAATGCGTATTTTTGAACCCATATTTTTAAAAAAACTATCCCAATAGGCTGAAACAAAGTTTGCTAAATATGGAATTGAAACTGTACGTTGTGCCTTCCGGTTCCAATGTCCCTGTATCCTATCACGTGATTCTTCGGTTTCAGCTATGATGCTGAGAGGACCATGCGGACACGCTGAAGATTAACAACATTCTTTTGTACTCCTCTGACAAAATGATCACTATCACATTCAAAACATTTCTCCTGTAAAAAAGAGTTTATACTCGTTTCATCAATTCTTACAGGTTTGCATACGGGCTTGCCTTTTATGGTGTTACATTTGGAGTCATCAGTCTTTCTGGTAATATCTACGTCAACCTGTTTCTAAGTGGACTTGTGGAATTTCCTGGTCCTGTGATCGCCATATATTTTAATAACAGGTATGTATAGTTATATGGCAAGTAGAGTGGCGACACAAACATCATTTTCCGGTGAGAGGCCAAGTCCATTAAATAGATGACAGAATTTGTGAAGAATTAAGATTTTTGCTGCTGTCAAACGATCTGGGCCGGCGTATTCCTTCGAGTTTATAACACAAGATAGGCCAGATCGACCATAAAGTCTATGCCTTTCAAGGGTTTCGTGTTTGATTTTGCCTATCTGGTCTCTTCAATGATACGGAATGTGACAGTCCAGATTGGTGGATTTATTTATTTATTCATTTATTTATTTGGGTTTTAACGACACTTTCGGCAGCCAGAGTCACCTCGAGTCGGACAGTTTTACGGGTGGAGGAAGCAGGAGTACCCGAAGAGAACAACCGAGCAACGGTGAGCAACTGTCAGGCTCCCCAACATAATAACTCCACACTAGAAGATTAGTATTGGTTGAAGACAAGTACACCATCGACGTGCATTACGCCTTAGTACACAAGGAGTGTCTTGCCCAAGGACACAACGTGGTTGCCACAGGTGGGATTCGAACCGAGGACCTATCGGCTTGCAGCCTGCACATCTACCAACTGAGCCACCGCGCCCCTCAGATTGGTGGTTAATATTTTTTTTTCAAAAATACATACCCGAGAAGTATAAACAAAACAAATTAACAGGTAATATGGGGGCGCGGTGGCTCAGTTGGTAGAGGTGCAGGCTGCAAGCCGAGTGGTCCTCGGTTCGAATCCCACCTGCGGCAACCGCGTTGTGTACTAAGGCGTACTGCACGTCGATGGTGCACCTGTCTTCAACCAATGCTAACCCTGCTTGTGTGGAGTCAGTATTTTGGGGAGCCGACAGTTGCTCGCCGTTGCTCGGTGGTACCCTCCGGGTACTCCGGCTTTCTCCACCGACAAAACAGTCGCGGTCATGATTAGGCATTGTGCAGAAATATGTGACCTTAAAACACCACTAAATAAATAAATAACAGGTAATATATTATAGCTCTTGAAGTTGGAAATACCTATCTCGAAGTAGTATCTTGAGGTCTAAATTCAACTTGATAACGAATTTCAATAACACAGATTCCATTACGTGTTTGGTGGAGTAGCTTTAGAAAAGCGTTTCCATTAGACTTTGAATGGAATGTTTGTCCATAGTATTCAGCCCACTGGCACCCTAGTTTTTATTTCACGTGTGTAAAATTTCACCTCGAAATTCCGAGAACGTAACGTGAAACAGGCACAAAACGAATTTTTGAAAAAAATGTGATTTTTGATTATTGGTAAGATCGAATTAACAGACAAACTAAGATATATATATATCTATAAAATTAAGAACACTGGCGCATGTTTTACAATCTTAACCCAGCGATGCTGCCAAATGTATGTTGAAACATCTTGCTTTGGCCCTTCCTTAAACGGAGTGCGCTCTGTTAACTCATAACATTGAAAAATGGATATCACAAAGGTATTACATAATTTCGGTCAATATATATCGCTAATGAACACATATTTCAGTCCTGAAAAAAAAGAGCTGAAGTCAAGTCCACCATCGTCGTTCAAGTCCACTACGCCTTAGCACATAGCTCCACCGTGCCCCCATGTGGGCAGTCGAATTAAGTGCCATGCCAAAGACTCTTCAGAACAGTACTTGAGATAAATGGCTGTCGTCGCACCAACCTAAGAAGTACTCTGTTTTCGCGTTGTGATGTCGCAGGCTGTCGTTCTCGCCGTGGATGGTCCTTTACCTCATTGGTTTGCTCGTGTTTTCTCACCAAACAACTGGTGACTGTGTAATGGATGTCGAGTTGACGACAGATTGCTTTAAAGGACATTCCGGTGGAATGCATACCAATAATTTGCCAGCTTTGTGCATATGTCATCCTTCTTCATACCATGGTGACAGATATCGATTGAACTTTGAGAAATAGGCTCTATAAATACCCACTTCTTAGTCATGCACAAACTGTAATTTGGAAAATGCTTGTGTTGCATTGTGCGCGTGATTTCCGGGACCTGTTTGTCGAACACATTCAATCATACATGTTTACAACCATTTGTTGGATCATCAATATTACCATACATATAACTAGCAACATATTTCCAATGAACAGATGAACAGTGACATGCTATCATTTATTATATTTGGGGGTGTTCAACTTGTTTATTTGTGTGTATTTCAGTGATTTATACATTGATTGTTTCTTTTTTTTCTCTTTTGATCTTTGACACCTGTAATTTCTATGAAATCTATTCATACCACCCCTACAATTTTTGCATTCCATTTCAGAATTGGGCGGCGTTGTACAATTTGCATCAGCGTTATATTATGTTCAATGACAGCGTTAGCTATTGTTCCTGTGTCTTATATAGGTACGTAGTAAAGAACATGAAAACCTGGCTTGTGCATGAATAATACCAGTGTACACGATTATCATGTGATGTTTGACCTAAAAAAAGGAGAACATATTGTAGATTACTTGCTACCTGGCATTTGCATAACAAATACAAAAGTGCATAATAAAAGGGACCTGTCCTTAAATATTGTAACCCACGCAACTTTCTCGTCTTCTGACTCTCTGAGAGGTCATACTCATTCTGATCCGTGTAATTTTAGAGGGAGCAGGATAACTGTAGCTTACAACATCAGATACTATATGATTTTTATTGTTGGCAGGAGGCTACATACATTCCTTGGAGGTGAATACCTAGGACGCCCAAGAATATTGTGGCCATTGTTGGGGTGTGGACTATCCATCCATGAACTGCTGTTTAAGTACATTGCGCATGTGAATTGACTACACCTTCAGTGTCAATATCCATGTAGTTCTAATGTAACTATCCATTTTGACATAGAAGCCGCTTGCTTCCAGAACAAGCGCCCCACCCCAACCCCCCCCCACCACCCCTAATAAAACATTTAAATATTTTTATTACGCGCGCCTTCTTGAGTCGAGAGAGGGTGCGGTCCTCAGAGGCTATTGTTTGTCATTTGGAGCCAGAGCGGTCAAGCTCGGTACTCTCGCCATAAGGTAAGTTCATTGTCCCTGCTCATGTTGTGTTTTTTTCTGTTTGTTTAAGTGTGTGCTCCCAAGATCACTCGTCAATTGCTATTGGCGGGTTTCGTGTCTATGCTTCTTCGTATGTGTAAGTTTGTATATATGTGTGTCTGCATACTGTCTCAGCAAGCCTTGTAACATCTGAATACATAACATGGTCCGAGAATATTCTGATCAATGTTGCATGTACTGGTCGATAGGTCGAAGGTCATAGTCAGGTGACGAATGAGCAGATGCTTTACATTTATGACGCTTACAGTGGTGTATTAAATGTAAATAGCGAGTCTCCAGTTTATATCGAAATTTATCATATGACTCGCCCGTTTTGTTCACTTTAAAACATTTGATATTTTGTTTTCATATTAATCAGTGATAAATAAAGCCTTCCGTCAATTTCATTGGTCAATTTCAAAACTAGACAATTTGATAGGCTGAACAAAATACAACTGGGCCACATTTTCATAATTTGCATAATTAGAGTTGGGAGCTTTCATTCGTCAATTTCAAAACTGGATAATTTGATTGGCTAAACAAAATACAACTGGGTTACATTTGCATAATTTCAGTAGGGAGAATTTACTTTATCTGTCCTATTTAGGGTGGGTTATATTGTATTAATCTTTTACCTACAAGAAAAAGGCCATTCATTTTTTTATATTTTCACTTTTTGCTTCCAAAACATAGGTTATGACCCCTCATTGGAACGACCTCGACGAGCTCGTTCCAATGAGGGGTCATAACCTATGTTTTGGAAGCACAAAATGAAAATTTTTAGTTATACGGGGATGTTTTTTCCAAGTGCCGTCTGCAACTCAAGTTAGGTGATGGGTTAAAAAGTCATATTAAGTGGCTAGTTTGTGCGTGTGTGTGCCATATGATAAATAGAATATGAAATAAGTGTTTTTTTTCTCGTATAATGTTTATGAAACTCGTCCAAATTTTCCGTTTGGGCTCGCCAGAGGCTCGCCAAAAAGGAAAATTCTTAAGACTCGTTTCAGAAATATTATATGAGAAAAACACTCATTCCATATCCTCTATTTATTGGACGAGTTTTATAAATTTCGATATAAACTGGAGAAGAGTTGAAGATTTTATTTATTACATGATACAAACACCTCAAAAAAGAAACTTAAATGGAACGAGATACATGCTTAAAATGCTTTATTTGGCCACATTATCCGTTTTCAAATAAACCTCACCTACTGTCCCAGACAACACATCATCCTTCTTCGCCCCCCCCCCACCCCCGCCCCCGCCCCCGAGGCTGTACCTACGATTATTCCCCGGCACTTAATGGGCCGCGCATTAGCATTTTTAATGAATGGGCTTAATAACTGGAAGGTATAGATCATACAATGAAATAGAGTATAACATCATAGGGTTATGCCTCGACCTGAGAATATAATTGCACTCACTTTACCCAGCATTCATAAATATTTGCCTGAAGGAAAACTTGGCAGTGGACGCGCAGAAGACACAGTGGACACAACATGGACAATACATCTGTGGTGAGAATCTGTCTATAATGATTTCCAGTTGAAACTGGAAGTCTTGTCAGGATTCGCGCAGGAAATGCTCGTTATTTAATGCGCTCCGTACTGCAGAAGAATGGAGTAGTCTGAAATACACAAGAGCTTTAGTGCTGTGCACTGCAAAATGTAATGCGCTATTAACGGGGTCAGTTGTAAAATCACGAACTGAACCTTTCAATCAGAACGATAATATTGAGACTGCAGTATGTGCAGAGTGGATTACTGCAAAATCGCTGTGGGATAGATTTTTTACTTCGTAATTATTTGCAATTCCCGAAGACAAATAAAAGAAGCACTTGCCAAATTTCATCACATGGACCACCCGGTGGTCCATATGATGAGAATTTGCAAGTGTTCCGTGTGCTGTTTTGAACAATTATAGACACATTTCGCGTGAAGAATGTATGGCGCTGAGATTAAGTGGTAATCCACTCTATTCATTCTATTTATGCAGTCGAATTTCAATATCTGTTCACGTTATTGCGTGTATATGTAGAGGTTAGGAATGATGTGAATGAACTCTGTTTACGAATATTATATCTCACGTGACCTTCTAGGCTCCTGATTGGACGAATGCTGCACCCCTATTTCGTGTAGTTTGCATCCACAGAACTGACCAGACACTACACCCAGGAACTACACGTTTTCTGTTTTTAGAACACTACTATATCAGCTTTCTCTTCATACTGGGCGAGTAAAACTAATCAGGCTAAATTTAAATATCGATTCACAGAGGCAAAAGATCCACAAGACGACCCGGAAAGAAATCATTGTGGGAAAATGTATCGCTTTTCCATTGTTGAAGTCACATTTTCCGAGGCGTTCATTTTATTCCTTGAGAAGATGATCCATATCTCGTTTCGAAGAGAATGATCCATACCTGGGTACAACTTTCATGAGAACGCCTCCGGATATGAAAAATCGTTTGTTTCGCTGCTCATTTTATTTCGCTATTTAATTGTATGCTTTGGACTGTAAACGAATAAATAATGGAATTCATTTGAATTTTCGGAGTTTTGTATCCCATACTGACCCATTCGGTAATGTATATGTGTGACAAATGTGTGGAAATTATCAAACTGCGTTGTCAAATTTCGAAAATTTTAGCTTTCATTCGCGAGTAGCGCGATTCTAGAATACACAGTTCTGTTTGTGGGAAATTGAAATTGAAATTTTATTCTGCAGCATACAGATATACAATGTGACACAAATAAAACAAATTATAAAGTGAGTGTACACTGCATGGAGATGGCATAGCCTGAGAGGCTGTCTTCCTGCCATCCCACACAATTTTCTTTTACTTGACATCATTGCCCTTTTATTCTTGTCTTCATGGATTCAAATTGAGTGGAACGTTCCCAATGCACAGACCGGAAACAAATAAGTTATTACTTTAATGTACATTCTAAAATCGGCGGGGTCAAGAACTAAACCAAATCACCTGGGTTGGGCAAACATGAACCCATTTGGGGTTCATATTCTCCCAACCCAGGCGATCCGGGCCAATCACCAGAAAGGAGAACAGAAAGCAAACCCAGTTATCCTTCTTGAGGACCCAACAGACCTCCGAGTGCAGTATTTTTGGTGAGATCTCTTTAAGTTGATATACAGTCGGGACAAAATGGATTGGTACAAATGATTATGGAAGAATATGAATCTAAAATTGTATCGATTATTTTCTTTTTGAATAAGGGCCTACTATATTGCTGTATTTCAGGGTTTAAATCATTCCATACCTTTGGAAAAGAATGTAACGGTAGGTCCACCGAGAAACGCGTTCTCGGTTTGTTTGTACGTATATTCCCAGGTTGCCTGGTTTCCATTCCAGAAGGATATCTGTAAATTTCAAAAGTACCGTCAAAAGACACTGGTAATCTATCATGATACCAATCGAACATGAACAAAAGGACGTGTAACTTATATAAGTCTTCAACTTTTAGTATGCCACATTTTATAAATAGAGGTTCTGTGTGCGAGGTATATTTTCTGTTCGTTATTATGCGAATAGCCTTTTTTTTGCAGAGTAAGAATTCTGCTTGATGGTGCGTGACCCCATACAAGTATACCATACAATAGGTGGCTATGTATAAGTGAAAAATACAGTGTCTTTAGGGCTTTAAAAGGAAGAATCCTTTTGGCCCTATTAAGGGCAAAGATTGCCCTAGCCATTTTTAGACAGATTACTGAAGTATGTTGTTTGAATTTTAGATTCTCGTCCATATGGATTCCTAGGAATTTGACTGTTTTTTCATCGTTCTGGTTTCCAACAAATGGAATATCTGTGTTGTTTAGGGATATTGTTCTACTAGCAGCGTTGTAAGAATCATTTTGAGGGTGCAATAAGATGCATTTTGTTTTATTTGCGTTAAGACATAATCCATTTGCGGAACACCATTCGCTGATTTTTCCTAGTTCGACGTTGGTCTCGTCTATCAAATTGTCTAGATTGTTACTTGACGCAAAAGCTGTAGTATCATCTGCAAAGGACAGCATATTGTGCAGGGTTGAATGGCTGATGTCGTTAATGTATAATAAGAAAAGGATAGGACCTAGAATGGAACCTTGTGGTACACCAGTCGTGACTTCCAACGAATCAGATGTGCTGTCCTTGAAAGACACAGACTGACATCTTCTTGTTAAGTAATCTTGGAACCAGGAATTAGCTAAGCCTCTAATACCATAACTTTCAAGTTTCTTCAGCAGGATTGTGTGATTGATGGTATCAAAGGCTTTTGAAAAGTCTAGAAAAACTGAAAGTGTGCAGTCCTTCGTAAGTTTATCATTTGCTTCTACAACCTGGTTTATGAGATGCAGAATAGGATGCACAGTGGAGTGTCCCTTTCTGAACCCAAACTGGTACTTATATATGATTTCATGTTCTTCTAAGAATGTGTATAGACGTGAGTACATTACTTTTTCCAATATTTTCGAGAATGTTGGGAGAATACTTATAGGGCGGTAATTAGTAAATAGTTGTGGATCACCTGATTTAAAAATGGGTATAATTTTGGCCATTTTCATTTTGGCCGGCACTCTCCCTGTAGTGAAGGACAGATTGATTATATGAGACAGCGGATCTGCTACCTCCAAAATTATTTCCTTCAATAGTTTTGTGGACATGTCATTACTATCTTTGGTTGATTTGCCTCTTAGTTTGTGAACACAAATGATTATCTCCTGTTTATTGGTGGGGCTAATAAAGAAAGAGTCTCTACTGTTGCCGCTCAGGTAATCCGAGTATCGACGTTGAGTCGTGGGCACTTGACTACTTGTAGACTTCCCAATATCAGCGAAGTATTTGTTGAATCGGTCGGCGATTCCTTTCGGATCAGTTAATTCCGTGTTTCCATCTAAGAAGGAGGGGTGAAGTGGTCTGTTGTTATTTGACTTGTATATAGCTTTCCGAAGAATTTCCCATGTTTTTTTAATATTACCTTTGTTTTCGAATAATATCTTGTTATAGTAATCTGCTCTGCAGGTTCGTTTCAAGCGGTTGAATTCATGACAATAATCCTTGTATTTTTTGTGTTTTGGATGTTTGGAGATTTTAATTTTTTAACGTACAATTTATGTTTCGTCTGAGAGGATTGCAATAAACCCTGCGTCATCCATGTTTCACGTCTGATATACTTTTTGTTTATGGGCATAGCTTTACTGGGAAATGCTTGTTCAAACACTTCGTAGAATATATCAAGGAACCTATTGAATGCCGCGTCTGGACAAACCTCGTTTATGACTTCATAGAAGTCACAAACTGATAAAGAATTTTTGAACCGAGTGATATTCTCACTACTGAATGTTCGTCTATAATTTGGCATTTGAGGGAGTGGGCGTTTGTCTGCTACCTCTATGTAAAACGTAGCAAAATGATCGCTGACGTCAGTAATTATAATTCCTGACATAAGTTTATTGATATTGTTACTAAAAATATGATAAATCAGGGTAGCAGAAAATTCTGTGACCCTCGTCGGCTTTGTGATAGCGGGTATAAAACCCGCACTGAGTAGTAAATCTATAAAGGTATTTGTTTTACTGTGCGAATTTACGTTGAGCAAGTCTATGTTAAAGTCCCCCATGAGGTAAACTTTCGTATTTTCTTTACTTAAGGCGTCCAATAATTCAGTTAATGTAGAAAGGAATGTGTCAATGTCTTCTTTAGGTGCTGAGTTCGGTCTATAAAGTACTCCGACGATACCCTTTTTCTTAGTGGATATTTCCACAAACAAAGATTCAAACACGTGTGGTATAAAGACAGATAAGTCGTTTCGGATTTCGAAGGGAATACTGTCATTTATGAACATTCCGACACCACCCCTGCCATCATCATCATCGGGGCGCATACGAGAAACTAGGGAGTGGTATCCTTCAAGTTGATATTCTATATTTGGTTTGACATTAAATATTTCCGTCATGCCTATCACGTCTAAAAAGTTAGAGTTTGTTTGCAAGTCGACCAGAACATTTTGGAGATTTTCAAAGTTAGCGTTCAAGCTGCGGCAATTAATATTAAGTAGAGACAGAGATTTATTCGTACTTGAGATTTCATCTTTAAATTCATTTGGAGTAAAATACTTACAAACAGGATCAGAAATATTGAATGGAAGGGCGGCCATGTCTTGTTCATCAGAAGAAATAGCCTCGTTCAGTTTTGCCATGAAATCATAAGTGTTATTTGTTTGGATCTCATCCAGTGATATGGCATTAGCCATAGTTACTTAAAGTAGTGGAGAAAGCAACCAAGGGTCTGGACATTTTGGGATCACAATTTCTATTCTCGGTGTCCGTGCATTGGGTATTCATTAATATATGAGTAAGTAAATGAAGGTAAAAAGTAGAGTCATAATTTTTGGTGATGTCAAGAAAAAATATAACATATATATACAACATTCGTGAAGATTGGAACTTCAGAGAAAATCCAACTGGTAAATGTTTGTCACTAAAGGGTTGTTTCGACTTTGCTCCTCTTACAACACCAGGGTTATATAGGTGTCTTTTCGGTTAAGGACCACAGGAGATAAACCAGAGAGGGGACGGGAGAGGGTGAGAGGGGATAGGGAGGAGAAAGCAAACCCAGTTATCCTACTTGAGGATGTGAATGCTCCACCACCCTATGCTGTCCAGCAATTGGGTCACCGTTTGCCAACAGCATAGTCGCCGTAATGAGTCTATATACCCCTTACCCAACGTGGATAGCAGACACTTTTCGAATTCATATATGCATGAACCCTTTCACCTTCCGTCCCCCAAACACACCCCATGACCCATCATCGAAACGAGCTCAACGACCTCGCTCCAATGATGGGCCATACGCCACGTTCACGAGACAAAAACTAAAAAAACGCAATAAATTTGAGTTGCGACTTTTTTGAATAGCGTTTGTCAGTTTTGGACGAGGCGTTTGGCAAAGGGTCAATCTATGAATCTAGTCAAACAGGCGAGCAGAGCATTTGACCTAGTTAGTTGAGACCGTTTCCCTGAGTTACAACCACAGAAAATGAAGACGCCAATTCACAAACATCCCCTGAATCGGGTGGTTATCAACACGGGTTGTTCAGCTTCACCGAACGCTGTACAATTGTGATCAAACACACGCGGAACCAAGTGTGCTACAATTTGCGTTTCTTGTACCATTTGGATTCCAGTACATTTCGTCACCCGAGCTCCACTCCGACCCATGTGCCTGCTAGCAAATAGGACGGATTGGAGCTCAGGGGACGATTTGTCAAGGTTTCATATCGAATCCAGCCGTGGCTGCTCACCAGCCACCATTATCACCATTCGCTATAAAGGATATTATAGAAAGTGTCTATCTTTGCTCCTGGACATGTGAATATTTTCCCAAATGCTCTCATCAGATCCAGCCATGGCTGCTTCACAGCCATGGCTGGATCCGATGAGAACACTTAGGAAAATATTCTGAACCCTTCAGATCAGATGAATGCTCTGTAGAAATTCGCTGCAAAGGACCATTGGCCAAGATAGTAATTGCAAGTGTCTAGTAGAAAGTGTCTATCTTTGTTCCTGGGCATGGGAATATTTTCTTCATCAGATCCAGCCATGGCTGCTTCACAGCAGCCATCACTAGATCAGATGAAGACTTTGAAGAAATTCGCTGCAAGAAAGTGATTAAGAATATCTAGTGGAACAAAGAACTATTAAAAGTTGATTTTCCATTTACAATGAGAATTGTAAGTGGTAATTTATCCGTGTACAATTCTGACTTACGTGCATACTCTTCACCTACAGAGTATTTTTTCGAAGATATTATAGTAAGTGTCTATCTTTGCTCCTGGGCATGTAAATATTTTCCCAAATGTTCTCGTCAGATCCAGCCATGGCTGCTTCACAGCAGTCATGGCTTGATCAGATGGATGCCTTGTAGAAACTCGCTGCAAAGGACCATTGGCCAAGAAAGTAATTGCAAGTATCTGGTGGAAAGTGTCTATCTTTGCTCCTGAGCAGCGAACCTCTACAAAGCCTTCATCCGATCCAGCGATGGCTGCTTGACAGCAGCCATCGCTAGATCAGATGAAAGCCCTGTAGAAATTCGCTGCAAGAAAGTGATTAAGGTGATTCTAAACTGATGATTGTAGTTTGAGTGGACAGGTCGAAAACATGATGTTTTTCTTCATTACTTTTCAATAGTAATGGTTATTTAATACATGAATGATTGCTTCCTACTTAATAGATTACAAAAATGTGATAACAATTTATAAAAAAAAAATTTACTCACCAAAAAAATGCTTTTGAAAATCCCTAACTCACGGTCAACTTCCTGCCACAAAAACTTAAAATATGAATCTCACATTGAAGAATATGTTTTCTATGTGCACTAGAGAACAACAGTTGAGTCATAACTTTTTAAAAAATAAATCCAATTGTATGTTTATTTAAATTTTTGATGGACCACTGCATGCACTGGTCCAGCCATTTTTGCACAGGGAACTATTTACAGTTCAAAAGTATGGCACACCGCACTAATCAGTAATCTAGTTGACCGCCCCTGGAAATATTAGCCATACAAGTGATATATCTGTTCTGCCCTCTTCCACAAGTAAAACTGTCTTGACATGAAATGACCCTGTTGAAAGTGTATCGTCTAATCCCAATAATAGAAAATAAAAGACTGCGTGGCCACACCTCCCCCCCCCCACCCCCCACCACAAAACAATAGAATTTTTCAAAATTGAAAAAGGGACATAACTCTGGCAAAAATTGTCGGATCAAACCCTGATTTGACTTGACCTGCATTTTATGTTGCTGAACCTACACAACAAATTTTATTTGATTCTGCCAATTACAGCTCAAGTTATTGGTTGGAAACTAAAAAAAAGGAATTTTCAAAGTTGAAAAAGTGTGACACTGGAATCACCTACCACGACTACATGCAGGCTCGAAAGGAAGTTATGGAATTGAATTCCGCCAATAAGTCTTATCGATTGACCAATACTTACAGTGCTCAAAGTATAAAATATTCGTCCAATTATTGAAAAAAATCTGATAAGGTGGTTAATGTATAAAAGTGTTTTTAATATGTTAAATGCCATGTTTTGGATCATGAATAAACTCATGTTGTGTCTGAAACCTACCCTGTATTATTTTTTTGGTGGGAGTTGACCCGTGGCGACTTGACCCGGTAGCGAGTTGACCCGTTCCCAAAAATTTGAAGCTCGATTGTGCCTTGTGTGTGTTGCCATACTTCACTTTCGTGGAGAATTTCTATGCAACGACTAATAAAATAATTTTCTAGAGAAAAATTTCATGTTCACACTTCTGTCATATTTTATTTGTGATTAGGAGGTCTAGTGGGGTGGATAGACAGAAAAAAAATATTATTTTTCGCACTTTGAACAAGCGCCTTACCAACGCATGTGGCTTTCCGGTGACAACAACTTCGATCAACAAACACTTGCAGGCATGAGTCTAATAGCCCACAGATTATTCGAAATTATCGATGATCTTTGTGGATTGCAAACAAATTTAATGAAATGTATCATTTACAATGATTCGCAACGTAAATCACACCAGATCGCAAAATTAGGAGCATTATTTCTGGAACTCACCGAAACCAGACCGAAACGGGGCCGAATGACAGACCAATAAAGTTTACCATCAATATTACATGACGAACAATAGTTCCCCCGATTTGCGATTAAAAGAAGTGAAAAAGCAACCAGTTTACGAATATTTCAACAACGAAAGAATACAACATGGGTTTCTAATTCCACTATATGTCACCGTTTTGTTAATTAAAGAAAATTGAAAGTTTTGTTCTCTATTGGTAATTTTGGCGCTTGAATACAAACTAATGGCAAGGTCGATCCATGTAAACAAATTAATTGCTTCAGTTGGTGAGGGAAGAATATTTACATAGAACAGACAATCAATGCAATTTGCCTCTATTAGTCTGCCTCCCTTGAGATATACCGACAATCAGAATTTCAGCAGTGGCATTGTCATGAGAATTTACGGGACATGTGGCGAGATCTTTTGTCGCAATGTTGCCCACAACCTTCAGTGTTTTGAATTTCCCACCGTAAACATGGCGGACACTTTTGAGACTGAAACGACCCAGGTTGACAACGTGCTTAGTCCTATCTTCGATGTGTTTTATTAAAAATTAAGACTCAACTGCTGCAGTACATTACTGATAGCTCACGTTGGTTGTTCATTGGAAGGTGAGGCGTCTCGCTATTTTTTGAAAACCTGTCCACGCCATTTCCGACGTTTTGAAAGTACACATTTTCTAATGTCTCCAAATGACTCGTAAATTTGTTAAATGCATATTTTGCGGGTCCCATCACGTTCTATGTGACATGACCATTCCCCCCAACCCTGGTATCCAAGGGCAAGGCTGTTTCGTTGCCAAGTTATTGTTCAATGAAATGTTCACATGTTTCTGTGTTTCTGGCTTCCATGTTGGAAGCCATGACTTTAGAATCACCTTAAAAGTATCTAGTGGAACAAAAACTATTAAAAGTTGATTTTCCATTTACGAGAAAAAATATTTTTGTCAAATCTAATACCCCTGGCTACAGCGCGCTGACCAGTTCCGACGGGAATAGTATAAAAATATACTTTATGTGTTACTTAAAATGCAGAATCCTGGATACATGAAAATTAATTTTCCACTGCGAATTAGGGTCGCTAAAGTGCCCCGTACAGGCCAGTTGTGTCGCCACAACAAGATATGTTACAATCATTTTTAACAACGGCAATAAAAACGAATAATTTGTTTACACAAGCCCGGGTAATATTTATTGTCTGTTATGATCCATGGATATGATAGGTCAGGCACAGACACATCTGTTATGAACAGCTGGGGATAAGTGTCACCAAATGAAGTGGTAACATTCTGGGTCACCAGATGAAGTACAGTTGTTATCAAACTTAACAGCTGTCACTCGTGATATGACCATAATGTAATACCCATCCCTGCAGTTTGAATTCTAGTCAACCAGGCGTGCGGAGCATTTGACCTGGTTAGTTGAGATCGTTTCCCTAATTTACGAGCACAGTGAATGAAGAAGGTTGTTCACAAACTAGATGAAGTACAGTTGTTATCAAACTTAACAGCTGTCACTCGTGATATGACCATAATATAATACCCATCCCTGCAGTTTGAATTCTAGTCAATCAGGCGTGCGGGGCATCTGACCTGGTTAGTTGAGATCGTTTCCCCAATTTACGAGCACAGAGAATGAAGAAGGTTGTTCACAAACTTCCGTGAATCGGGTGGTTATCAACACGGGTTGTTCAGCTTCACCGAACGCTGTACAATTGTGATCAAACACAAAGGGGACCAAATGTGCTTGTACCATTTGGATTCAAGTACGTCGCCTGAGTTCCACTCCGTCCCATGTACCTACTGGTACATAGGACGGATTGGAGCTCAGGGGACGATTTATCATGTGCCCGACCAATGCCCTGATCACTTTCAGCTATGGCTGTCTCCCAACTCAATATGAGTCACTGGTAAGGAAGGTGACTCAACTCACACCTGGTATTAAATTTGTAATGTCAGCAAAAAATGTCCGATAATGTTATTTTTTTATAGCCTTTACCACCTTCTTGATAATACAGCATTAATTGACATCAGCTATTAATCCGTCAGTTTTTTTTTTATTTTTTAATATCCTCATCGTATCTCGTCATGGCTGCCACATAGCAGGCATGACCAGGCCATACGAAAACAATTTATAGATCAATAGAAGTCAAGCGATCGTTGTAAATCAGTAAATTTCTTCGGATAGTAGAATATATGCATATCTTTACTTTCGTATATCGCCAAATGTTTTCATCATGACCAGCCCAGATGAAAACAGTTCAAGTATTTGAATATCGATAAAGCACAAAGTGTTCACTGTTGAAGAAAGTGAATATATTTCTCAGCGTATTATAGTGTGTGTCTATCTTTGCGCCTGGGCCTGTGAGTATTTTCCTATTCATTTTCATCAGATCCAGCCATGGCTGCCTCACAGAAGCCATGGCTATACTAGATGAAAGCTTTGTAGAAATCCGCTGTAAAGGTTATTATAGTAAGTATCTATCTTTACTCCTGGGCATGTGAATATTTTCCCAAATGCTTTCATCCGATCCAACCATGGTTGCTTCACAGCAGTCATGGCTAGATCAGATGAATGCCCTGTAGAAATTCGCTGCAAAGGACCATTGGCCAAGAAAGTAATTTCATGTATCTAGTAAAAAGTGTCTATCTTTGCTCCTGGGCATGGAAATATTTCCCAAATGCCCTCATCAGATCCAGCCATGGCTGCTTCACAGCAGTCATCACTAGATTAGATGAAGACCTTGAAGAAATTCGCTGCAAGAAAGTGATTAAGAGTATCTAGTGGAACAAAGAACTATTAAAAGTTGATTTTCCATTTACAATGAGAATTGTAAGTGGTAATTTATCCGTGTACAATTCCGACTTACGTGTATAATCTTCACCTACAGAGTATTTTTTCGAAGATATTATAGTAAGTGTCTATCTTTGCTCCTGGGCATGTGAATATTTTCCCAAATGTTCTCGTCAGATCCATCCGTGACTGCTTAACAGCAGTCATGGCTTGATCAGATGGATGCCCTGTAGAAACTCGCTGCAAAGGACCATTGGCCAAGAAAGTAATTTCAAGTATCTAGTGGAAAGTGTCTATCTTTGCTCCTGGGCAGCGAACCTCTACTAAATCTGCATCCGATCCAGCGATGGCTGCTTACACCTGGTATTAAATTTATAATTTCATCAAAAAATGTCCAGTAATGTTATTTTTATATAGCCTTTACCACCTTCTTGATAATACAGCATTAATTGACATCAGCCATTAATCCGTCATTTTTTTATTTTATTTTTTAATATCCTCGTCGTACCGAGTCATGGCTGCCACATAGCAGGCATGACCAGGCCATACGAAAACAATTTATAGATCAATAAAAGTCAAGAGATCGCTGTAAATCAGTAAATATCTTCGGATAGTAGAATATATGCATATCTTTACTCTCGTATATCACCACATATTATCATAATGACCAGGCCAGATGAAAACAGTTCAAGTATTTGAATATCGATAAAGCTCAAAGTGTTCACTGTTGAAGAAAGTGAATATATTTCTCACCGTATTATAGTGTGTGTCTATCTTTGCGCCTGGGCCTGTGAGTATTTTCCCATTCATTTTCATCAGATCCAGTCATGGCTGCCTCACAGCAGCCATGGCTATACTAGATGAAAGCTTTGTAGAAATCCACTGTAAAGGATATTATAGTAAGTGTCTATCTTTACTCCTGGGCATGTGAATATTTTCCCAAATGCTTTCATCCGATCCAGCCATGGTTGCTGTACAGCAGCCATGGCTAGATCAGATGAAAGTTTTGTAGAAATTCGCTGCAAAGGACCATTGGCCAAGAAAGCGACTGAAAGCATCTGGTGGAGCAGAAAACTATTAAAAGTTGATTTTCCATTTACAAAAAGAATTGTAAGTGGTAGTTTATCCGTACAATTCTGACTTACGTGTATACTTTTTACCTACAAAGTATTTTTTTCGAAGATATTTCCATCAAATCCAGTCACGGCCGCCTCCAAATGCATGTTTTATATTGATTCTTCAAAATATTTTTGTCAAATCCATCAGCCATGGCCACAGGGCACTGACCAGTTCTGGTAATAATATAAAAAAATTTACTTCATGTGTTCCTGAAATGCAGTATCCTATATACATGAAAATTTAAATTTCCACTGCGAATTTAGGTCGCCAATATGCCCCGTACTGGCCAGTTGTGTCACCAAAACAAGAAATGTTACAATTATTGTTAACAACGGCAATAATGACGAATAATTTGTTTACACAAGTCCGAGTGATATTTATTGTCTGATATAATCCATGGATATTATAGGCCAGGCACAGACACATCTGTTGTGAACAGCTAGAGATAAGTGTGGTCAAATGAAGTGGTAATATTCTGGGTCACCAGATGAAGTACGGTTGTTGTCAAACTTAACAGCTGTCACTCGTGATATGACCATAATGTAATACCCATCCCTGCAGTTTGAATTCTAGTCAACCAGGCGTGCGGAGCATTTGACCTGGTTAGTTGAGGTCGTTTCCCTAATTTACGAGCACAGTGAATGAAGAAGGTTGTTCACAAACTAGATGAAGTACAGTTGTTATCAAACTTAACAGCTGTCACTCGTGATATGACCATAATATAATACCCATCCCTGCAGTTTGAATTCTAGTCAATCAGGCGTGCGGGGCATCTGACCTGGTTAGTTGAGATCGTTTCCCCAATTTACGAGCACAGAGAATGAAGAAGGTTGTTCACAAACTTCCGTGAATCGGGTGGTTATCAACACGGGTTGTTCAGCTTCACCGAACGCTGTACAATTGTGATCAAACACAAAGGGGACCAAATGTGCTTGTACCATTTGGATTCAAGTACGTCGCCTGAGTTCCACTCCGTCCCATGTACCTACTGGTACATAGGACGGATTGGAGCTCAGGGGACGATTTATCATGTGCCCGACCAATGCCCTGATCACTTTCAGCTATGGCTGTCTCCCAACTCAATATGAGTCACTGGTAAGGAAGGTGACTCAACTCACACCTGGTATTAAATTTGTAATTTCAGCAAAAAATGTCTGATAATGTTATTTTTTTATAGCCTTTACCACCTTCTTGATAATACAGCATTAATTGACATCAGCTATTAATCCGTCAGTTTTTTTTTTTAATTTTTTAATATCCTCATCGTATCTCGTCATGGCTGCCACATAGCAGGCATGACCAGGCCATACGAAAACAATTTATAGATCAATAGAAGTCAAGCGATCGTTGTAAATCAGTAAATTTCTTCGGATAGTAGAATATATGCATATCTTTACTTTCGTATATCGCCAAATGTTTTCATCATGACCAGCCCAGATGAAAACAGTTCAAGTATTTGAATATCGATAAAGCACAAAGTGTTCACTGTTGAAGAAAGTGAATATATTTCTCAGCGTATTATAGTGTGTGTCTATCTTTGCGCCTGGGCCTGTGAGTATTTTCCTATTCATTTTCATCAGATCCAGCCATGGCTGCCTCACAGCAGCCATGGCTATACTAGATGAAAGCTTTGTAGAAATCCGCTGTAAAGGTTATTATAGTAAGTATCTATCTTTACTCCTGGGCATGTGAATATTTTCCCAAATGCTTTCATCCGATCCAACCATGGTTGCTTCACAGCAGTCATGGCTAGATCAGATGAATGCCCTGTAGAAATTCGCTGCAAAGGACCATTGGCCAAGAAAGTAATTTCATGTATCTAGTAAAAAGTGTCTATCTTTGCTCCTGGGCATGGAAATATTTCCCAAATGCCCTCATCAGATCCAGCCATGGCTGCTTCACAGCAGTCATCACTAGACTAGATGAAGACCTTGAAGAAATTCGCTGCAAGAAAGTGATTAAGAGTATCTAGTGGAACAAAGAACTATTAAAAGTTGATTTTCCATTTACAATGAGAATTGTAAGTGGTAATTTATCCGTGTACAATTCTGACTTACGTGTATAATCTTCACCTACAGAGTATTTTTTCGAAGATATTATAGTAAGTGTCTATCTTTGCTCCTGGGCATGTGAATATTTTCCCAAATGTTCTCGTCAGATCCATCCGTGACTGCTTAACAGCAGTCATGGCTTGATCAGATGGATGCCCTGTAGAAACTCGCTGCAAAGGACCATTGGCCAAGAAAGTAATTTCAAGTATCTAGTGGAAAGTGTCTATCTTTGCTCCTGGGCAGCGAACCTCTACTAAATCTTCATCCGATCCAGCGATGGCTGCTTACACCTGGTATTAAATTTATAACTTCATCAAAAAATGTCCAGTAATGTTATTTTTATATAGTCTTTACCACCTTCTTGATAATACAGCATTAATTGACATCAGCCATTAATCCGTCATTTTTTTATTTTATTTTTTAATATCCTCATCGTACCGAGTCATGGCTGCCACATAGCAGGCATGACCAGGCCATACGAAAACAATTTATAGATCAATAAAAGTCAAGAGATCGCTGTAAATCAGTAAATATCTTCGGATAGTAGAATATATGCATATCTTTACTCTCGTATATCACCACATGTTATCATAATGACCAGGCCAGATGAAAACAGTTCAAGTATTTGAATATCGATAAAGCACAAAGTGTTCACTGTTGAAGAAAGTGAATATATTTCTCAGCGTATTATAGTGTGTGTCTATCTTTGCGCCTGGGCCTGTGAGTATTTTCCCATTCATTTTCATCAGATCCAGTCATGGCTGCCTCACAGCAGCCATGGCTATACTAGATGAAAGCTTTGTAGAAATCCACTGTAAAGGATATTATAGTAAGTGTCTATCTTTACTCCTGGGCATGTGAATATTTTCCCAAATGCTTTCATCCGATCCAGCCATGGTTGCTGTACAGCAGCCATGGCTAGATCAGATGAAAGTTTTGTAGAAATTCGCTGCAAAGGACCATTGGCCAAGAAAGCGACTGAAAGCATCTGGTGGAGCAGAAAACTATTAAAAGTTGATTTTCCATTTACAAAAAGAATTGTAAGTGGTAGTTTATCCGTACAATTCTGACTTACGTGTATACTTTTTACCTACAAAGTATTTTTTCGAAGATATTTCCATCAAATCCAGTCACGGCCGCCTCCAAATGCATGTTTTATATTGATTCTTCAAAATATTTTTGTCAATCCATCAGCCATGGCCACAGTGCACTGACCAGTTCTGGTAATAATATAAAAAAATTTACTTCATGTGTTCCTGAAATACAGTATCCTATATACATGAAAATTTAAATTTCCACTGCGAATTTAGGTCGCCAATATGCCCCGTACTGGCCAGTGGTGTCACCAAAACAAGAAATGTTACAATTATTGTTAACAACGGCAATAATGACGAATAATTTGTTTACACAAGTCCGAGTGATATTTATTGTCTGATATAATCCATGGATATTATAGGCCAGGCACAGACACATCTGTTGTGAACAGCTAGAGATAAGTGTGGTCAAATGAAGTGGTAATATTCTGGGTCACCAGATGAAGTACGGTTGTTGTCAAACTTAACAGCTGTCAATCGTGATATGACCGTAAGATAATGCCCATCCTTGCAGTTTAAATTTGAGTTTCACACAAATTTATGTTTCCAATTCTTACCACCATTTTATACAAAATGAATGAGTAGTATATTTGGATACAACTGTGACTTGTACTAAGGGGTACCTGCTCTCATTGCCTGCATCTCAACCTGCCACAGATGCCCACAGCTGTATCCAACAGGTGAGGGTGTGTGCCACAGAATGAGATACAACTGTAATCAAGAGAGGCTTTTACATTGAAATATAATATGTGAATTATGTGTGTAACTACTAAGGGCTAATGGAGGATAGATGCTTATCGGTATCAGTACAGTTGATATCAGATTTAGTATTTTTTGTAATTTATGATTGTACAGCTAAGACTGAATACACATATAATGTTAAATTGTAATATAATATTTAAATTATGTGTGTACCTACTGGGGGCTAATGGGCGATAGATGCGTATCGGTATCTAATACAGTTGAGATCAGATGTAGTATGTTTACAGTTTCTGATTGTATTTGATTATAAATTGAAATATGATATTTAAATTATGAGTGTACCTACTGAGGGCTAATGGACGAGGGAATATTGTCGGCATCTAATACAATTTATCATTATACAGCTACGACTAAGTATACACATAATGTTAAGGTGTAACATAATATTTAAATTGTGTGTGTACTTACTGGGGGCTAATGGACGATAGATGCTTATCGATATCTAATACAGTTGATATCAGATTTAGTATTTTTACAAATTATGATTATGCAGCTAAGACTGAGTGTACCCATGGGGAAGGTGTGGTGAGGATGGAGGGTTACCGCACAGGTATAATTGCATGATATAATACTGATTCCACATCCTTTTGTCAAAGTGTAATATCAATGAATAAACAACAGTATCAGCTATTTAGTTAAAATATAATATGTAATTATATGTGTAACTACTAACAGCTAATAAGGGACAGGTGCTAATTGACATCTAATACAGTTGTGATCACATAGAGTAGTTTACGGCAGTTTATGATAGTATTTATGATTAAGAGGGTATACATATGGGGAGATGGGGGGGGGGGGGGGGTGTATTAGATATCAATAAGCATATGTGATATGTAATATGTGTTTAATTTAGACTGTTACCTTTATTTATTCAGCTGCTCGTGTGCACCCTTTTGCATCTTTATATTATCTTCAGATTTTGTAACTGAGATTTGTGCCTGAGAAATGTGTAAATACTGTGGAATGAGTTTACAACAAACACCTTCAACAATTTTGATCTACCATGTCAACTGCTTTTCTTGTTATTTTCTTTTTATTTTCTTTGATTCTCCAGGTTAGTATTTATACTTGAAAACAATTCACTTATTCTGTCAAATCACACAGTGTGCTCTTTCCATCTTTCTGTGAATGACTTCCTGAATTCAAGAATCACCCGGACTCCACTGACTCTTATCCTTGTCTTGAAACCTTTCTCTGTTCTTAGATTGTATGCTATGTTAGAAAGTCTACCCCTTTCCCTTTTAGGGAGAGTGGGAGGTCAGTTCTCACACTCATTTTTGAGCCTTTAAGGTTTTTAGCCCCTTTCAATATCGCCTGTTTGTCCCTGTCACTGCCTGTTCGAATTATGAATGGATTTGGTGGAGGTGTCCCTTGGTGATCACCTTGTCTTGCCATAGGGAGTCTGTGTACATTGACTGCTCTACTGATTATGCCAGATGCCACTGAATCTTCAAGTTTGATATTGCTTTTAAGGAACTGTTCAACTTGAGTATACGGGTCCTCGTTCTGCACCTCACTAATACCAAACAGAAGTAGGTTGTATTTTCTGTCGTGCATTTCACTTAAAAGTCTCTTTTCCTCTAATTCCGCGATTTTGGCATCACATTTTAGTTCGAGATCAGGAATGATTTTGTTCTCTATGACTTCTACTTTTTCGGAATTATATGCAACAGCATTAGAGATGTCTATATAATCTGTTTTCAGTTCGGAAACACTCTGTTTTATACAGCTCATTTCGTCTTTTATTGAGGTCATTTCAGTTTTTAAGTCTCGGATCTCCGATCTGATCCCACCAAACCCCTTGAAAAGCCTCTCGTCAAGATCCTGAATCAACTTTCTAAGGTCATTATTAGAAACACTGACAGATCCTGTGCTTGGTTTAGATAACGACGATGACGGCATCCTGATAATGCGTTAGAAGAGTCAGTTAAATTCTATCGATCGATCGCCTCGAGAGAGCCGAAGAATCTACCGCGAAAATACGTGACAGATGAAATCCATTCAAATAATTAACTAAAGTATGCCCTCAAAGATCAGGAAGACGTTCAAAGGTAACATCACGCCCCGCATTGAAATTACTGGAATCACGTCGGCTCTCTAACTGTCGAACATAGATAGCATAATGAAATAACCAGAAGATTTTCTCCAATGTTACATCGAACCTACTTCATAACCCGCCATTTCTCTGTTTTGTTTACCCTTGCCGACCGATTCAAAATTAGCTTATACTCCCTCATTGCAATGAGTGTGTTATTCTCTTTCCAATGAGGGGTCATAAGCCATGTTTTGGAAGAAGAAAATGTTTTTTGAAAACTACATGGTAGGGCTGCTACCCTGGTAATAGATTAACAAATCGGACAGATGTTTTTCTTGATGGGTGTTCGATATAATATAAGGATTAGTGCATGTCTTGTCGTTGACTACGCCCATATAGTGCCCAGTGAGGTGGTGTAGTTCCCCCCGATTTGCGTCGCGGACTACACCACCTCACTGGGCACTATATGGGCGTAGTCAACTCCAAGCCATGCACTATTCCTTAAGTATAGAACGGAACAGAATTGAACACGCTGTTTTTCTACGGGAATTGAGTTACGCTAATGGTGCAGTTTGACAGGGACAAAAGTGCACTACTTAGCGCGCTATTCGTTCAAAATAGTGCACAGTACAGTGACAGGTTCAACTGTAATCCTATAACTCTACAGTGCTGTAGGGTAAAATTATTACTGTGTCTATCTGTAATACAGAAAGGATTCGCAACTCCGCAGCAGTGAGTATGATATGAGACGATACCAACCAGACCGCCACGCCAGCAATGAAAGGGTTAGGCCGATTTCTGATGACGTATTAGCGAAATATAAGCATATTGTTAGATATGGCCTTTGTGGCACAAACTAGGAAACAAAATGCTTGGGAAAACACTCTAGTGAGAAATGGTTAGTATCATGATGAGAACAAGTGTTGAATCAGCTTGTGCTGAAATAGTTTATCAATTCTCGTAACCGGTTCACTGCTGGCTATAACACGGTTATCACATACAATTGAACCAGTAGGGATTTCCAGACGGTATCTGCAGAAACTATTGCACAGTAGTAATACTATACAGAAGAACTTGGTTGAGAACTTTACCACGTTCGTTCGTATATTAAGCACTACGAAAAGTTTCACTGGATACTCGGCACTCAAAGACATCGCTCTTGGCGTCAAGGAAATACAGAGCGGTAGGATTGTTTGACACAAAACGCCGACGGCAGAATGTAACAAGGGACTCCGAATTAGACCTAACATCAGGAGGATAAATAAAGGATTTCCAATGAGTCGGGATTTCATGTCCAATCGTGACGAATTTAAGATTCTTTTTATCATATAATGTACAATTTAACCTTTTAGCTAACGTAACGACTAAACTGGCAAATGCTGTTCACAAAAATAGCTAAAAGAGTAGCCAACCAAATTTTATTATTTTTTTCAATGTATTTATGTATTTATCCACCATACCACTGGCCCAGACATGCTGGCACACTATTCTCAAGAGGACGGGCCAGACGTTTAATTTAGGCAATCCCCACCCCACCCCCCAAAAGTTAAGTCAACGTATCAACAACACAAAAACATAGTCAGGTAAGGAATTGTCCACCAATACCGCCAATAATCATTCCTTTATTTGGTCCAGTATAAACAAGTTTGTTTCCTTGCAGTACGTGTAGAGTGTATTATCACTAAATCACCCGCGCAGTGGATATTCCACCCAAGCAATAATTGCAAATTTGTTGCAAAGCTTAACAAGTACAATCAAAGTTTCAGATTGACTGAAACATTGCTTGTGTGGTTTGTTCATGTGTAAAGAATTTGAAAGTAATAGTTTGGGTGATAACTCCACTCCGCGGGTGATTTTGTTATAATCCACTCTCCACGTACTGTAGCTCTCTGAAATTTTTAATTTTGGATGGCCTCAAACGCTGAATCGGGGAAAAGGAACGTGGATTAGAAGATACCGATGATTAGAAAGGAATCAGACATTGATTTTGTTCAGGTTTATGCTTTCTAAATTATGTATAAATAGAATCATGTATCACCCGTTTGCGGATGAATCCCTGAAACGATCACAATTCATAATAATTAACGTAATAATTCGATGTATTTTGGCTTGTTTGAAATATTTTTTTGGAAAATTATTTCCTTTTCTTTGCGTTAGAAACGGCTACCCTGGGACACCAGTCTTTCGATACCCTCTCCAACTGGGCACTGCTCTAGTTGCTCAAGGTGTTTACCTTCTTTGGTTAAAATATACTGAAATATATCATGTTTTCAATTAGAGCAGATTTTCACCTGGATGCAGTGCGCTTTCAGAAAAAAAAAAAATTTCCTGGAAAGCGTACTTGAACTAATCGTTGAATCAAAAATCTTTTTATCTTATGATATAAAAGGTATTATAGACCATTATAGGTCTATAATATATTTGTTGATACCATGATTACCTAACCTACTATACATAAATGCCTATGACATATATTTTAGCTGTACACACGAACCGTGCTGAACACGTGTGTCTGTTGTGAACACGCCAGCAATGGGATTTCAATAGTTAAAAATTAACACCTACGGTGGAACTACATGCAAGCTGACCTTTGGTGGCTACGACCTGAGTGCAAACTTGTCTAAATTTATCGCTCATCACCTCGGAAGAGTGAAATGAAACCGGCAGTTATTTATTACGTTTTTAAATGGGTTTACCTCACAAGACACCAAAAATTAACAAACATACGTTGACTCATGTTAACAAAGCATCAATAAATCGATATAGTATGTTATTATGTTATTAGAATGAAAAAGGCTCTCCGATTTGCGCGTTTCTTTTTCCATATCCTTTCGGCGATACAATTGTCAGCGGAAGTACCGCCTATCGGTGCTCATGTAAATAAAAACAGTTTCGCACGTGTTAATATTGTATTATTTAACATTTAAACGCTTAATAATCTGATGATCACGGTACAAATAAAATATATCCAAAGTAGCTTGGTGTACCAAATGTTCACCACTCGAGGCTCGCGGTTAACACGACTTCACCACTCGTGGTGAACATTTGATACACCAAGCTACTATGGGCATATTCTATATATTCACTATTTACAGTTACGCTAGCTGCGACACTGCTAAAATTTTGTTGACGGTGTTGCCAGTAATTTGTTTGCGTCGACCTTTATAAGGCTTCAGTGAGCTATTCTTTATTCCTTATTTATTACCGTCCTACAGTACGTGGAGAGTGTATTATCACTAAATCACCCGTAGAGTGGAGATTCCACCCAAGTAATAATTGCAAATTTGTTGCAAAGTATAACAAGCACAGGCAAAGTTTCAGCCAATGGACCTCCGGGTTGAACCCGGAGGTCCATTGGCTGAAACATTGCTTGTGTTTTTTGTCGATATGTACAACATTTGAAAGTTATAGCTTGGTGATAACTCAACACTGCGGGTGATTTAGTTACAATCCACTCTCCACGTACTGTATTATTTAATTATTACATTAATTACATGTATATGTACATTGATTATGTCATGCAGTTTTCAAGTACGGTTTTACACACAGCTGTGGTTTAAATTTGTCAGGCTTTTAAACGTATTGTATCACACCTATATCCGTTTTTGTTACCTTAGACATTCTATTTCTTTGATAAATGTTAGT
Organism: Pictodentalium vernedei; assembly: GCA_031216915.1. NCBI lineage: Eukaryota > Metazoa > Mollusca > Scaphopoda > Dentaliida > Dentaliidae > Pictodentalium > Pictodentalium vernedei. Next base: position 48,558,537 of record CM062289.1, read on the forward strand.
TTTATACCTTGCGTAGGTTGTTTGTGCAATTTGTAATGTTTTGTCCACATTTTGCATCTTAAACTATACCCCGGATAGTTGTGGTTTATAGTCACTTTGTGTACACATTCATTATGTGGCTCCAAAAATGTAAGGATTTTAATCATAAAAGTTTTAATTTAGAACTAAGTTTCTGCAAAATCTAGCATTTTGTTTTTCTTATTCCCAAAATTCGTGCATTTGAAATTTTGAAAAAATGAAAACCTTTTTGCTCAGTATGCATTACCAATAAGTCAAGCAGTGATAACATTTCATCGTGCTTTACCTACACCAGCTGTAATGCACAAAATACTTGTGATATTTGTGAATAATGGGAGATAGCACATGTGTGATTATGGTTCAACCGTTGGTTTTGCCCATTGATCCTAATATGCCTGAATTAGGAGCTCCTATCCTATGTTAGGATGGATGTCACTTTCGGTACTCCATATTCGGCTTTGGTGTTTTGTATTACCAACTCTTATTCATCCGGGTTTTCTCCAGAAGACGTCCTATTATAAACGTCTCCTCTTCCTTATAGGATGGTTAGCCGCCATTGTCTGGGCCGTAATTCGCATCTCTTGCCATATGCAGGGGACGTATCCACATGCTTATGGAGTGCACGGGTTGAGTGTCCGTCGGGTAAAGCAATATTCAAATAGAAACCTCGACGCGGGAACCCCTGGAATTGAAGCAGTGCCTGTTCACTGCGGTAAACAGGCTCTGTTGTACTGGTAAAATAGGACCCAGTCACCAATGCTTGGGATATGCAAACCCTCTCTAAAATGGGCAACATGGCTTATTAACGCTCATCCCTGTCTTGAGTTGATACTCATGTTGTCGTCATGATTAGCCATTGTGCAAAAATATGTGACCTTAAACACCAATAAATAAATAAATACAAATAGAAACCTCCATATTTCAAACAGTTGTCAATTAATGGTCACTTGATCTACAGTACGGCCGGCGTGGATTGGTCACTTTCCACGGGATGGGTAGTATATCCCCGGGCGCAATAATATTAGATTGCAAACACTAATTATAGGAATAATCATCAAAAGTTTAATTAATGAAGCACCGGGTACAACCCGGTGCTTCATTAATTAAAATTTTGCTGCTGATGATTTTATCACCTAGTAAACGCATGCGTGGACATCATTGCCCACGCGTGGATTACGAACAGTCCACAGTGACTGTACTGTACACAATATCCACATGCCATATTTTAGATCCCACCTATTAGTCTATAAACTCTATATACTAACCTGGTTGGATTTCTTCCTCAGGTGAATTTTAAAATGTAGATTTTTATATTCATTCTGAAGATTACGTTAGCGGAACTGTTCCTTATCCAATATTTGAACAACACATTCCGCCATTGTACTGGTGTAGCAGGGAGCAAATTGTCTCCCTTACATCTCGGTAACGTTTGATGTACTTTTTCTAGAGGTGCGAGGATGAGGTGTTTGAGGAGCGGTTTGTTCCCTCTCAAGCACCTATGTGCGTGCCGGTATCGCGGGGGGGGGGGGGGGGGGGGGGGGGCACTCCAATGCATAGTATTGGAGTGGCACCCGTGATATTGGTCCGTTCATGGGTCTTGGTGTGGCAGCAATAATTTATGTTATATAAAACCTGGTTTGTTTACCATCGCTGTGTACATTGTTGTAAAATATTTAGGTTTGTGTTACAATTTGGTCGAGGCTGTTTGCGGGTTTCCGTCCACGTTAAAAGAAAGAAAAATACAAGGTAAAACATTATTTGCCAAACTTTCTCTCTCTTGACATGCAATTTTTACTGGAGTGAAACAATTCGCTCTGTTGTTCGCCAGCCCTGCTAGCTTAGTCGGTAGAGCACGAGACTCTTAATATCGGGGTCGTGGGTGCAAGCCCCACGTTGGTTTCAAGTGTTGCGGTCGAGGTTTTAAGGCCATTTACGAACCAGCCTGGTTGGTTCGGATCTCTTAGTCTCGTGGTAAATCGGTCGCTTTGTGAGCTAGAGGTCGACGGTTCGAACCCCGGCTCCCGCACTTATCTCTCCTCCTGTTACATTTGGGGGCTCGTCCGATCCTCAGCAGTAGGTTGCACTGCGGGTGTTTCGACCACTCTGAGGAGGAATCTGGGTGAGATTCACAGGTGGTGAATCTCAAAAGAAGGGGAGAGTAGTGTAGCGGTCGAGGTATACAGGCCATTTACCAACCAGCCTGGTTGGTCCGGATCTCTTAGTCTCGTGGTAAATCGGTCGCTTTGTGAGCTAGAGGTCGACGGTTCGAACCCCGGCTCCCGCACTTATCTCTCCTCCTGTTACACTGGTCGTCAGTGAAATTTCTAACTGGATAATTAGAACGTTCTCATCTCCATCTTCTGTTTCATATTCAGTTATTTTTACAGCACAAATTCACCATGTTACGGAATAAGGCTGCAACAAGTCTTGGTAATTTTTGCTACGATTGACTGCCATTTTCTAAATATGTGTCAGTAATACGAAAATTACAGAATTCTGACAACACGCTTATCTCATTCAAATTTAGTGGACTGCTCTTTTCCGTTTTAATTATTCATTTTCACCAAACTGTTGCAAGGCAAAGTTACTCGATTTGTAACCCACCAGGCATGCGTGCAGACATGTTATTTGCATCGTATGTTTATCTTTGTTGCATCCAATTCGAGGATAACATTTCTATAAAAACAATAAGATGAGAAATGACACAATGTCCTTTCTTTCTACTATTTAATGACTGCGAATCATAACAAGAATCTTATTCTCGCGAAATTCTGCCCTTGCGTTTACAACACATTTTGTTTGATGCTTTTCCTTCCCTTTCCATTATTACAAAGCAAAGGATACTTCGTTCTATTCGCTTGCCTTGATGATTTAACCTGCTATATTACTTGTTTAATTATAGGAACCCCAAGCGGGCCGTAGGCCCGCAAAGGGTTCCACATACCCAGTCAGATAAATGTGTTCCAGAACAGAATTCTCTATAGCCGTCAATGTGATTTTTGAAGTGGACAGTAAATTTCAGTGAAAAAACCACGTAACTTCCGGTGTCGAATTGCCCATGCAATTGCAATTGGCCTGTCCCCCTCTGGGAATCAAATGCTTTTTGTTTCGCCTCAAAGCTTTGCGTGATACATTGGCCTACATATCTACACTTCAGGGGTAACCAGGCCTTCTCAACCGAGAACCGCGACAATCAGCGGCCGGCCAAAGTGTTACTATTATTACTCGAGTTCTGTCCTTCTGGAGGTTTGTCAATATGCTCTGCTGCTGATCTCGTCATTTCAGATCGAACTCTCAGTCCTGATTTCGTTGCAGCTTGTCTGCCAGTGATAACCTCAATCGAAAAAAACGTACATATAACCGATAATATAACTGATAATTGTTGTTATATTGGTGCGATTGTATACAGATATGCATTGACACGTATCTAGTGAAATATCAAGATGAACAGAAACTCAGTTGTTGAATTATCCGAATGTTAAGTTGTTGTAAAAGTAAGGAAAAGTTTGCTTGAAAAAAGGGTATACGGACGTTTCGTCTGTAAGCCGAGTCGTCCGCTTGTCAAGGGAAATATTGTCTACACATTTTCTACATTTCGATCAAGGCACCCACCCCCTACTAACGTGTGACATTTTTCCAGATTAAGCCCAATATTCTCACATATAAAGCCGCATGATGTTGTATTTATGTTAAGAGTGTGATGTACAACATCATCTTTAAGGTTTGAAGCACAAATGATGTCATATATTGGCTGATATATTGATATGTTTTTGAAAAATTGCACAAGTTGGAAATGCACATTTTTGGTGCACCCAAGAGACTCGCCCACCCCTGCAAATTTTTGCCCCCCCCCCCCCCAAGGACCCCCCTCCCCCTGAAATAATTGCAAAATTATAAGATAGTGTTACGGCACTTAATATAACAAGTTTTGATGCATTTCTTAATATAATTATAACACGTTTTGATGCGTTTCTTAATATTATTAATTCCTATAATACATTTGCTAATAATTTTGTGATTATTCATTGTAAAGGGCCAGTGATGCTCTTCTAAGAATAATTGCAAAATTATAAGATTATGTTGCAGAATTTAATAAACCATAAATTTTGATGCGTTTCTTAATATAATTAATTCTTATAATACATTTGCTAATAATTTTGCTATTATTCATTGTAAAGTGACGGTGCGCCTCGATGAATAATTGCAAAATTATAAGATTATGTTGCAGAACTTAATATAACAAATTTTATTGCATTTCTTAATATAATTAATTCTTATAATACTTAGGCTAATAATTTTACAGTTATTCACTGTAAGGTGCTGGTGGAGCTCTTCAATGAAAAATTGCAAAATTATAAGATTATGTTGTGGAACTTAATATAACGTACATATACTTTTAGAACTTTTACTGTAATAATATAATTTTTATTGGTAATCCATTGAATAAACAGTAATTAAAATTTATTACATGGCTGGATAGTTTATTTTGTTCTGACATTTCTGTATTCAGAATTTCATACACATACAGTTAAAACTAGAAGTCCTGTCATGAAATGCGCACAAATAGCTCGCCGGTCTGCGCGTTAATCTACGCGTTATGACCATAGTAAGGCTATAAAATTTTGTACATATGGCCTCTGCACAAGCAATGTTTCAGCCAGTGGACCTCCGGGTAACCCGGAGGTCCATTGGAGAACCTGCCGTGCTTTGGATGCCATTCGATATGTCAATTGCGCGCAATTCCTACGCGCAATTAAGCCTAGATAAGCGCACAATTATGGACAGGACTTCTAGTTTTAACTGTATATGAAATTTACTGCAAGGAGGTACATTAAGATATATTACAATGGAGGTACATTAAGATATATTACAGTAGGTAATATACAATAAATTATACAATAAAATTATTATATAAATAAATAAAAAATGATTCAAAATGCAATACTTGAATACTTTCCCCCAGCGAACGAGTTTCGGACGTGTTGGGTATAATTGTAGAGGACGACTTGGGTAAAATTGCAGCGGACGATTTGGTTAGCAGATGAAATGGGTGTAATTCGAAAAAGTGATACTGACAGGTTGCTTTCAGTCCCGTTAGAAACCAAAACAAAGTAATAATGTGTTACTTTTTGGTGCATCTGTATTTCTGAACAGTGCTTCGTAGTTTCAAAAACTAAAAAATGGAAAATAATAACCCTTTTGAATATTTACCGCCATTGAAAATGGCATGTCATCTTTTTTCGGGAACTGGGGGAATCTTCAGCCTGGGGAGAACTAGGCCCAGGGAAGAATCATCCAAAAGAAAAGCAGTACACATCTGTTAGGATATTTTACATACGCTACGATCTTCGTTTTAACTCCTGAAAATAATTCTTAAAAAACAATATTAATAGATTGTTCAATATTTATTGAAAAAATATTAATATAATATATCATCGAGCAATTATCTCTGCAGTAAATTCACATTCAATGTGTTCTGTAATAATTAACGTCTCTCATCTGTTAGAATGATATCCAATCACTTCGGCTCCAAGTCATTTCGTCCTCTGGTCAATTCGACCTCAAAGTCATCTCTGTCCTAGTCACTTTGGTCCCTTGGTCATTTCGGCACCATTTTAAGTGTAGAGATCTATATAAAGATCAGTGCATAGTTCATGTTTAGAAATAATGGGTAATTACCTTTATTAAGTAATGTTCAGTTATTTGTATTTACACAGTGTACATGACATTAAAAATTATCCATGTGTTCAATTTTACAATAATTTAAGATGCTATCTGTATAAGTAAGAGAAATTATTTTACTTTGAAATTTTGCAAAGTACCAGAATATGCAGTCATTCATTCATATTGTTATGCACAATTCCTAGTCACCTTCCAGTTTGAGGTTCACAGGGTTTCTTTTTCTTTTTTTTTCTGAAACAATCACCAAACTGCGATTTTGATACTACCATAAATATGTCCACATTTTCTAAAACATAGAGCAGAATCTTCGTAGTCATGCGCAATTCCTAGTCCTCTTCCAGTTCGATGTCCATGGGGGTCTGATCCCAGTGCCCCACTTCCAAGGCGTACACTCAAACCAAATAACATTACTTACCCACGCTTCCGGCTCTCATAGATTCATAAGCAAATAAAATTATTCAGGTCACAAGGGATTTCAAATCCCACATAGTCCATGTGCATCTTTGACGTGCTGAAACTTTTCTTTTATTTATTCATCATGAAAGAAAATCTACTAGACATATATCATGTATACCTGAATATCTAATTGAGAGATATATATGTTGAAAAAAAATTAAATAGAAAAATGTTAAAATTCAAACAATATTTGAAAATATTTGAAGAGGCCGAAATGACCTAGTACATTGGGGCTGAATTGACCTGAGGCTGTAATGATTGGGGCCAAAATGACTTGGGGCCAAAGTGTCTGGAATTCGTGAGAATTGCATCCAAACTGTCCTCCAACAATTTGACCCAAACTGGATACTAATCTAACCCAAACCATCCTTTGGCAATTTGCCCCAAACTGTTCTCCAGAATAGGGACACATGATTCTTATTGATTTATTTATTGGGGTTTAATGACACTTCGATAGCCAGGGTCACTTCATGTCGGACAGTTTTACAGGTGGGAAAAGCCAGAGAGAACCACAGAGCAATTACAAACATCTAACGTACAAACAGCACACACGCCGGGTTAGCATTGGTGGAAGACAAGTGTACGATTGACATGCAGTATGCCTTGGTACGCAATGGCACTACGTAGGCAGTGGGAATGAAGTGTATTGCTCAAGGAAACAAAGTGGTTGCCACAGGTGGTATTTGATAGAGAACCCTTTGGCTTGCAGCCTTCACCTCTACAGTTAAAACTAGAAGTCCTGTCATGAAATGCGCCCAAATAGCATGTTGATATGCACGTTAATGTGTGCGTTATGGCCCAAATGAAGCTGTCAAAATCTGTACATGTCGCCTGTGCACAAGCAATGTTTCAGCCAATGGACCTTCGGGTTACCCGGAGGTCCATTGGCAGAAACATTGCATGTGTTTGCTATGAGTAACCAGGAGAACCTGCCATGCTTTGGATGCCATTCGATATGGCAATTGCGTGCAATTCCAACGCGCAATTAAGCCTAGACAAGCGCACTATTCGTGACAGGACTTATAGTTTTAGTACTGAGCCCTTTAACCTTCAAAACTGTATAGTACCAGCTAAAACATTTTGTAGAATGACCACATGAAAATTTCACAAGTACATGGTTTCATTATTAGTTTGTGATATTTGTTTTTGCTGTACAGTGGAACCCTGTTAATTGAAGAGCCACTTTGCCAATAACATTATTCAATTAGCAGGAGTATTCAATTGACAGGGATTGTGTCACTTTCCTGTATTCCAGAGATAAACTTGGCATTTATTCTATGAGCTCTGTCAAACAAGATATAATAGATTAAATGCCTGTATTGAATGTACTGAGGCCAAATTGGTCTATAACCAAAGGGAAACTGGGAAGAGTCAGGGCAATTTCTCAACATGTTACAAGATTTTTTATTCAATTAACAGGAGATTACTCTATAACCTATATTCAATTACCAGGTCAAATGTGTACTGGAGGTAAATGGTTTTGTGTTGGGAAATTATATTCTATTATCAGGGATATACAATTAAGTGGGCACCCCTGTATAACCCCCCCCCCCCCCCCCCGCACTCCCCCCCCCTTCTACCCACCCACCCACCCACACACCCACACCCTAATCAAAACCATCATTCAAAGGTCTTGGATTCAGCAAATTTGATTTCTTTATTTATTGGATTTAACAACAATTTTTACAGCCAGGGCCACCCAACAGTTTTACTGGGGGAGGAACCCAGTCAGAGCTCCCGGAGAGAACTACCGAGCAACAATAACAAGCAACTGACAGCTTCTCAACATTGTAACTCCAAGCAAGCAGGGTTAGCATTGGTTGAAGACAAGTGCACCATTGATGTGCAGTATGCCTTATTTCAGTTGCCGCAATTGGGATTCGAGCTGAGAACCTCTCACAGCTTGTTTTGGGAAGGTTTTTTTTTGTTCCAGCTTCATTAAGGTTTGTTTCATATCGCACTTGTAATTTTGTCATAATTAGTAATCATAAATCCTTAACATAAAACAATAGAAAAATGCATAGAATATTTAAAAAAAATATTTCTGTGAGGATTTGACCTCAAGAGGTGATGACATTCGACCACGACTGAGACCGAATATTCTCCGAAAAAGTATGAGGGCTGAATCTTCCTGTGACTGAATCTTCATGAACCCCTTTTTACAAACTAAATTGCCCATTACTTATAAAGCACCATAACTAAGGCAAAAAGAATACTATGAAATTTCCAAGTCCGAAATTCTATAAATTCCAAATAAATTTACACAAATTATATAGCAAAATGAAGGATGTGGTGTATAGTATGTGTGCATCTCATACACTGACACACAGTCGCCATCAGACATCAGCGGATCCTGAAAGTGTGCTATTGGTACCATCTTTGTACCATAATTGATAATAATAAAATAATATTTCATAAGAACAACAAACACAGGAATTCAAAATGCAGCCTCAAGGCAGCATGGTGGTGAATGCCAATGCTGTCCCATTGTCCTTGAAAGGGGGAGTCCTTTACAAAATAGGTTTTTGTTTTGTGATACTCTGGATACTCCCCATTTTTAGCTCAGCTTTGACAAAGTCATATTTAAGGTTGTGTCATAGCCCGTTGTCCGTCTGTTTGGGAACAACAATTCAATACGACTCGGGCTAGAGGCTGTATTTATGAACCAATCTTTACGATACTTCTTGGGTACCTTTGTTATCACGTGGGACGAGAACGAGTGTTTTTGGGTGCGGTCCAAAATTCAAGATGGCCTCCAGCAGCCATTTTGTACAGAAATTAGTGCAATCAGCATTTTTGTACAGAACTTCTGTATGAAAGTTCTGATTTGAATAAATTTTTGTATGAATGTTTAGTAACATGGAATACATCACAAAAAATACTGTATAATACAGGTTTTTTTCTCTTGCAGAAATTATGCAAATTAGATGACCTTTAATTTATTCAGTGCTACTTATACACTGTAAGTGCACATGTCAATACGCTAAGGATGGAGGCTGTATTTATGAACCGATCTTCATGAAACTTCTTTGGTACCTTTGTTATCACCTTGGGATGAGAACGAGTGTTTTTTGGGTGCGGTGGCCCGATATTAAAGATGGCTGCCAGCTTTCACACTGTTGCTTACTGAGGTGAAGTCACTTTACCATTACCAAGCTACCTACTAAATACCAAAGGGAAGATTTTTCAGCGCACTCTTATTACTTCAGCACCCATAATTCTCAAATATGGCATTAAAACCAATCACATACTAGTACTGCTTAAATCTATTTACATAATCAGAATACACCATCAGGGGTGCATTAGCTCAGTAGGTGGAGGTGCAGACTGCAAGCCAAGAGATCCTCGGTTCGAATCCCACCTGCGGCAACAGCTTTGTGTCCTTGGGCAAGACACTTCACCCCCACTACCCATGTGGGGGGCAAGGTATGCTGTGTACTAAAGCATACTGCATGTTCTTGGTGCACCTGTCTTCGAACAAGGCTAACTGTGCTTGTGTAGTATGTTGGGTAGCTCACAGTTGCTTGCCATTGCTCAGTGGTTCTCCTGGGTACTCTAGTTTCCTCCATCCATAAAACTGCCATGGTCACAATAAGCTGTTGTGCAGATAAATGTGACCTTAAACACCAATAAATAAATAATAAAAAGAACACACCACCTCATACCCGTTTCTCTCCTCTTTTCCTTCGCCTTGGTATCCCTCGGTTGCCTCGGTGTTTAGTATGCCCGCCAGAAAAGGAGTGATTTCTTTTTCTAAAAGAGCAAAACAAGATACGGTAATTTTTAACAGGTAGTAACGAAATAATTTTCATGAAGCGCACAATTTTATGTTAGTTAATAGCTGAAAAAACGCAGGGTGATATTTGCAAATCTTACTTTTATTACTGGCACCAGATACTGGTAATGAAAATTGTTGTTTGTCATCAATACTTGATCAAGTTTCTGACAAAGCTCATTATACTATTCCAATATGTTAGCTACTGTACATAAGCACACAATTTGATGTTAGTTTACCATTATACTAGTGCTTAGCCAGGATATCTAAGTTACATGTACATGTAGGGGCAAGAGTAATACATGTATCTGGTGGGAGTCATAAAGAATATGATGCACAGAATCACCTGAGCCACATAGCAGTGAGATAAGGGTGAGGACAAGAGGATGTGTGACCCTCTCATCAGTGGAGGGTCTGGTGCACCCCCCCCCCCCCCCAAAAAAAAAAAAAAAAAATTGAAATTCAAGACAGTAAAACACAATTACCTTGCGTCTGTGCTGCTGTGTACTGGTCACTTTCTGTGGGTGGGCAATATTTCCGCGGATGCAATGATATTAGTTTTCAAACATTGTTTACAGCAATATTCATCAAAAATTTAATTAATGAACCACAGGATACAATTTGGTGCTTCATTAATTAAAATTTTATTGATGATGATTATTCATGATTTTTAACACCTGATAACAAAGTAATACAAGTTTATAAACAACCACACAATTGACTTTTAATTACAATACTCCGAATTCCTATTAAACATATATGAATGTTTATTAATTTTGTGAAATGTTTACACTGTGTATGAAGCTTATTTGGGCCTGTATGTTTGTTAAAATTGCCCTTCCACTACGGAGGACTTTTTGAAATCAGTCTACACTGGATTGTGTGGTATTCCTTTGTGTAAGACAGTGTATTCATTGTAATAATATTCATGCATAAGTTCATGTTCTTGGTTTGTTTTAGGCCTCATAATCTACAGAATAGCTTGGGTGGAGGTGTATTCCATCACTTGAGTGCAAGAAGGCTTTGCAATGCTACATGTATAGCATAAACCTTGTTGCACTCAGGGACAAATTTATCAATTTTAATAACATGGGTTAAATATCGGACATGAACCGTTTATTTTTTTTTTTTTTATTAGCTCACCTCGACAAAGTCAAGCAGAGCTTATCTAATCACTCTCCATCCATTGTCCATCCATCTTTCATCCATCAACACCATGTTTTGGTCAATTCAAGTTAAAGTTTGTGTGAGTATTTTTTGTTTAACCTCAACATGCCCAGCCCCATAAGGAGGGGGTGGGGTAAAATGCTCCCAAAATATTTTTAAAATCTTATGAACCAGTGGGTACAGTGACTTTATATTCGTTATGGAACTACTTTTGAGGTGTAGAATCACGCTTGTTCAAACGTACTTTGTGAAGCAATATTTGGCTTTGTAATGGCAGTGGTTAGATTTTTGGTACCAACCCAAAATTTCTATTTTCCGAACCGATGGTCCGATTTGAATGAAATTCAGTATGTGGTAATATTGGGTCATAAGTATACTTACCTCATGCAAAAAAAACCCCTGCATCCCCCATGGGAACCCCAGGAACAAAAAATAGAAATGTTTTCAAACTCCCATGTTTCCCAAACCACTTGGAACAGAGAACTGTTATGTGATGTGAAGCATCCTTAGGACCAGTAGAATTGAATGGTAAAAAAAATGCCCTCTGTTGTTGTTAGAGAGTTCTGCAGAGGGCATCAGAATAATGTTGCCGCAGCATTTTTGCAAACATTTTAGAAAATCTTTTCTCAAGAACCAATGTTCAGAATCTTTTGATATTTGGTATACAGCATCCATAGAGGGGTCAGATACAAGTTTGTTAAAATGAGCCCATTCGTTCATATTTGGACTCAATGCAGGAGCCCAAATTTTATGGGGAATTTTCTTTAAAAATCTTCTTCAGAACCACGAGTCAGAATTTTTTAATGTTTGGTACCCTCATTGTTATGATGGTCAGATTCAAGATTGTTCAAACCAAGTCCCTATGTTAATATTTGGGCTTCCTCTGGTAGCCCAAATTTAACTTAGGGCTGTATGGGGAAGTTTTTTTTAAAAGATCCACCAGTCAGATGCTTGGTATACAACATCTCTAAGGGGGAGGGGTGGGGGGTGGGGGTGAGATTCAAGTTTGTTTCAAATCGGGTCTGTAGGGGGAAGATTTTTTAAAAAATCTTCTTCTTCAGATCCACCAGTCAGATGCTTGGTATACAACATCTCTAAGGGGGAGGGGTGGGGGTGGGGGTGAGATTCAAGTTTGTTCAACTCGGGTCTGTAGGTAAAGTTTGGGCTGGCTATGATAGCCCAAATTTTAACTTAGTGCAATATGAGGAAATTTCTTTAAAATTTTGTTCTTCAGATCCACCAGTCAGAATGCTTTCATGTTTGGTATACAGCATCTCTAAGGAGATCAGATTCAACTTTGTTCAAATCGAGTGCCTGGGTTGATATTTGAGCTCCCTATGGGAGCCGGAATTGGCCAAGTAGCTGAAGAATTAGACATTTTTTATTCAGTACCCTCAAGAGGTGAAGAGTAATCTACATAGGTTGTATCAAGGGGCTTGAGAGGGGAGCTCCACATTTTACATCATAATCAACTAAAGAAAAGGCATGATGCTTGGACTGTTTTTGTCACTCCTGAGGGGCTCAAAGATTTCCAGTGTATCCTATGGAGATGGATTGCTTAATGTAGATTCATTCTTGGGCTCTTATATCGTGTTCTGTTCTCTGTTTATATCGTGTTCTGTTCAAGGTGAGCGCTTCAGGCCCTGTGGGACCTCTGTTTATTTATTTATTGGGTTTTAACAACACTTTCCGAAAGCCAGCAGCTACAAGTTTCTTCTCCTCCTTGAACCAAGCATCTCGCCCAACTGCAGCACTCATGGTCCACTGAGTTTTTAGCTCACCTGACTTTCAGTCAGGGTGAGGTGTAGTGATCACTTGCCATCTGTCGTCCGTCGTCCGTGAACATGGTGTTTGCGTCTTCTCCTCCCAAACCTGTTGAACTGATTAATCATTTAAGTGAAATGTGAGATGCTTGTTTGTGATGACATTGCATTTTGATTTTGCTTAAATCAAGTTGCCCTGCCCCCAGTAGGGCCATGCCCCAAAATTTTGCCTAAATCTTAAAAAAACTCTTCTTGTGAACCAGGAGTAGCAAAGATTTGATATGTGGTGTGCTGCTTCCTTTTGAGGTGTAGACTCAGTTTTGTTCAAGAGAAGTTTGTGGGTCTTTATTTGCCTTCATTATTGGAGGGCATGTATTTTTGCCCCCGCCCAAAATTTCTGTTTTTCGAACCAAGAGGCTGATTTGAACCAAATTTAATTTTTGGTTTTATTTGATCATAAGTAATTAATTTATGCCCCAAAATATTTTTCCCCATCCCCCCATCGCAGGAGCTAAAAATAGAACAAAATTCAAAATACACATATCTCCAAAACTACATGCACTGAGAATTCTTATTTGGTGTGAAGCTTCCTTGGGACCAACAGAATGGAATGGTCTAAGCAAATTTCTGTCAGGTCAATCATGGGGTACTTTTTCGTGACTTTGAAAAAATGCTTAGTCAGCGTTCTGTAACACTGTGGGTAATGAAGAAAGCATTTAAGACTCTTCTTTACCCAAATTCACTCCTCCAAAACCTTTCAGATTTCACATATACCATCTTTGCAAGATTTTTTTACACGTTTATTGAAATCAAATCCCTGGGTCCATATTTGGCCTCTCTGTGGGAGTCCAAATGTTGAAATTAGTGCAGTATGAGGAATATTCTTTAAAAATCTTTTTCTTCAGACCCACCAATCAGAATCTTTTGATATTTGCTATGCACCATCATTAGGCGGGTGAGATTTAAGTTTCTTCAAGCCAAGCCTATATTTTGGCTCACCAGGGTTTTGCAAATTGCGAGAACGGTGATTTCATCCCTGTGATGTTCTTGCAAATGCTTGTTAAGAAGATCCATATTTACCATTCCCCCAAAAATATAAGCATTTTTTCATCAGATAAAATTTAATAAAATTAAATTAATTTTAGAGCTGAAACGATTAAAGGATTTTCGTGATTGATTAATTGCATGGGTTAACCTTGGTTAACCGATTAATCACTGGCCCCAATAGGTAGCTGAATAATTGCTGTACCGTTGACCATTTATATAAGTAAAACTTTACTCAGCATAATGGACAAAACCGGGCAGTGCCATATACAAACATGTCCATTCAAATTTTATTATATTTTCAATTTTTGTCTCAAAACATAGCTTATGACCCCTCATTGGAACAAGCTCATTGAGCTTGTTCCAATAAGGGGGGGGGGGGGGGGTCATAAGCTATGTTTTTGAAACAAACATTGAAAATCTTTAGTAATTCAAGAATTTCTTGTGCAAATATCGTCTGCTACCTGCATTTGGTGAAGGGGTGAGAATGACCGTCTTCAGCTACTGATACAGTATAATGATCATGCAAGTGAACAAGTATTTTGGCACGTAACTGGCATGCATTTCTCTGTCTCATGCAATTGATGTGAGCCAGTGTGACAATGTTTGCCTGTTTTGGAGCAAGTTTGTTCCATAGTTAACCCATACAGGGTATTTTTTGTTTTTAAAAATTTGATTAACAGTTTCCATCTTGGTTTCAAAAAGTGATGATAAATAGTGAATATAAGCTTACCCAATATGAAAGAAAAATGGTTAACAATTGGACATTTTTGTATAGCATTTTGCGATGTGAATCCAGCCATCAAATACCCTGCCATATAGTACCGTACTTCAAAAGTAACGCTTAACCGATCAATTACTGTTTTTTCATCAATCAAGATATTGATCATTGGTTAGTCGATTAATCGGTGTGAGCCAGTGTGAGATTCAAGTTTGTTTATGCCAAGTCCCTGGGTTCATATTTGGGCTCACTGTGGGAGCCTGAATTATAACTTAGTTCAAAATGAGGAATATTCTTCAAAAGTATTCTTCACATTCAGCAGTCAGAATGTTTTGATATATACAGTATCCTTAGGGAGGTGAGGTATAAATTTGTTAAAGCCAAGTCCCTGGGTTCATATTTGGGCTTCCTGTAGGAGCCCAAATTGTACCAAAATTTCTTTTTTCCAAATTGAGAGGCTGATTTGAAGCAAATTTGATATGATGGGCTTACTGGGTCGTAAGTACCTAATTTATGCCAAAACATTTTCCTGTGGCCCTGTGGGAACTGCATGATCTAAATATAGAAAAAATTTAAAATGCCCATATCTTCAAAACTACATGGCACTGAGAATTTTTATTTTGTGTGACGCTTCCTTACGGACAGCCGAAAAGAATGGTCAAAAAAAAATTGCCATCATTTTTATCATAGGGAAGTTTTCCAGGACTTATGCGGAGTCATCATTTTAGTAATGGGAAAAACATTAAAGAATCTTCTTCTCCCATGCCACTGCTCCAAAGGCTTTCATGTTTTGCATATAACATCTTTGGAAGATTTATTCACATGTTTGTTGAAATCAAATCCCTGGGTCCATATTTGGGCTCTCTATGATTAGATTAGTGCAATATGAGGAATATTTTTTAAAATCTTCTTTTTACTCTTCAGAATATTTTGATATTTGGGATGCTGCATCCTTAGAGGGGTGAGATTCAAGTTTGTTTGAGCCAAGTCCCTGAGTTCATATTTGGGCTCCCTGTGGGAGTCCAAATTACAACTTAGTTCAATAAGAGGAATATTCTTTGAAATCCAGTAGTCAGAATCTTTTGATATTAGTGTATAGAAGCATCCTTAGGGATGTGAGATTCAAATTTGTTCAAGCCCAGTCCTTGGGTTCATATTTAGGCTCTCTGTGGGAGACTGAATTATAACTTAGTTCAGTATGAGGAATATTCTTTAAAAATCCTTTTTTTTTTGAGATCCACCGGTCAGAATCTTTGGATATTTTGTATAAGCTTTTCTTATGAGGGGCAGATGCAACTAAATGTTCAAATAAATTCCCTGGGTTGATATTTAGGCTACCATGTCAGGTGAATGCCATCAGGCCCTCTGGGGGCTCTTGTTTGTTTTCTGTTTGACAACATTGCCCTGGCTCTTCTATCTATATGTTTCATTTTAAGTTAGTCACTACTTTTATTTAGGCTTCCCAAATTTGTTACTGCATGTCTGTCTGTCTGTCCTTCAGATGAAATGTTTCTTTGCTTTTCATTTGCCTGGGTCAACATTTTAAATAATTTGCAGCTATCTTTCACACTCCAACCTCCCCCCCCCCCCCCCCACACACACACACAAACACACACACATACAAAAATCTGGGCTGGCAAGTATTAAGTATTTTATCAAAAAAGTGGTACTCGAGTACTACGAGTACTGAGTACTTTGGACCCAGCCTATCACAAATATATTAAACATCAAAGAGTATGTTATATACTTGAAACAAATACAGTACAGTGGCAGTGTACTGCTCACTTTCCATGGATGGGCAATATTTCCACGGATACAAATTCATACAATAATATTTGATGCCAAACACTAACTATAAGTATAATCATCCAAAATTTAAATAATGAAGCACCAGGTACAAACCGATGCTTCATCAATTAAAATTTTGTAGATGATGATTTTTATTGACTGGTAAATGCATGAGTGGACATCACTGCCCACGCGTGTATTACAACCCATCCACGGTGACTGTACTGTAACTGATTTGTCCTCTGTGTGAACATATTTTCTACAATTTCACTCCTTTTGACAGAATTTGTGCCTGTGGGGATTAAAACCAAAATAGTGAAAGTGCAGTTGTGGATATTTACAGCACAAGCACAGCACTAATGAATCAATATTTGATGATTTTAGGAATTTTAACAGTGTCATGAGACACCACAGTAGCAGGTACTGGTCATTCTGTTGGAAAAAATCACTGTTTTATGACTCGAGGTGCCTTAACTGAGAAAACTTTCTTACAAAGATTGCAGAATATCAAACACAATGTGAAATGTGTTCAGAAGCAAGAATGTGATTAAAAAATAATGGGAAATTCATGTCACCATCAATTTATTTATAAATTAATAAAGTTTTTTAGCTCACCTGAGCAAAGCTCAGTGGGAGCTTTACTGATCACATTCTGTCCGCCGTCCGTCCGGTATTAACTTTACATTATTCAAATGTTGGGTAAATGTTTATTACCTAATGCCAATTCAGATTTGTTCAAATTAAGTTGCCCCCTTCTCCTGGGTGGTGCCATGCCCCCAAGGGGCACCAAAATCTTCTTCTCATCAACCAGCAGTAACAGAGACTTGATATGTGGTATGCAGCTTCCTTTTAAGGTGTAGACTTGGATTTCTTTAAGCGAAGTTTGATGGGCTATATTTGGCGTCGTTATGGGAGGGGCAAAATTTTTAGCCCCGCCCAAAATTTTTATTTTCCGAACCGAGAGGCTGATTTGAATCAAATTTTATGTGAGGGCTTATTGGGTCATAAGTACCTAATTTATGCCAAATTTTCTTTTTCTGTAGCCCCGTGGAAACCGCAGGAGCTAAAAATAGAAAAAAGTAAAACGCCATATCTCCAAAACTGCACGGCACTGAGAATTTATATTTGGTGTGAAGCTTTCTTATGACCAACAGAAAGGATTGGTCAAAAAAATTGCCATCGGTTTTATCATAGGGTACAGTTTCGGGACTTTGAAAACACTTTTTAACACTGTAGGCAATGGGAAAAGCATTAAAAAATCTTCTTCTCTAGATCCAGCAGGCAGAATCTTTCGATATATGGTATGCAACATTGTAGGGTGGATCTGATTTGAGTTTGTTCAAATCCGCCCCACCTGGGTTTATATTTGGGCTCAGTATAGGAACCCGAATTCAAACTTAGTGCATTTCAGGCAAATTTCTTAAAAAATCTTCTTCACCAGATTCAGCTGGCAGAATCTTCTGATATTTGGTATGCAACATTGTGGGGGTGGATCTGATTCAAGTTTGTTCAAATCGGCCCCCTGGATTCATATTTGGGCTCACTATAGAAGCATTTCAGGCAAATTTCTTTAAAATATTCTTCTCCAGATCCAGCAGGCAGAATCTTTTGATATTTAGTATGCGACATTGTGGGGTGGATCTGATTCAAGTTTGTTCAAATCAGCCCCCTGGATTCATATTTGGGCTTAGTATAGGAGCCCGAATTCAAACTTAGTGCATTTCAGGCAAATTTCTTAAAACATCTTCTCCAGATCCAGCAGGCAGAATCTTTTGATATTTGATATGCAACATAGTGGGGTGGATCTGATTCAAGTTTGTTCAAATCGGCCCCCCTGGGTTCATATTTGGGCTCAGTATAGGAGCCCAAATTTGAACTTAGTGCATTTCAGGCAAATTTCTTTGAAAAAATCTTCTTCTCAGGATCCAGCAGCAGAATCTTTTGATATTGGGTATGCAGCATGCTTAGGGGGTGAGATTCAAGTTGTTCAAGCCAAGTCCCTGGGTTCATATTTGGGCTCACTGTGGTAACCCGAATTATAACTTAGTTCAAAACGAGGAATTTTCTTTAAAAATCTTCTTCAGATCCAACAGTCAGAATGTTTCGATATTTGGTATGCAGCATCCTTAGGGGGGGTGAGATTCAAGTTTGTTCAAGCTATGTCCCTAGGTCCATATTTGGGCTCACTGTGGGAGCCGGAATGATAACTTAGTTCAAAATAAGGAATTTTCTTTAAAAATCTTCTTCTTCAGATCCAGCAGTCAGAATGGTTTAATATTTGGTATGCAGTATTCTTAGGGGGGTGAGATTCAAGTTTGTTCAAGCCATGTCCCTAGGTCCATATTTGGGCTCACTGTGGGAGCTTGAGTGGTAACTTAGTTCGAAATGAGGAATTTTCTTAAAAAATCTTGTTCAGATCCAGCAGATGAATGCTTTTGATATTTTTATGCAACATCCTTAGGAGGCAAGATTCAAGTTTGTTCAAGTCATGTCCCTAGGTCCATGTTTGGGCTCACTGTGGGAGCTTGAATTGTAACTTAGTTCAAAATGAGGAATTTTCTTTAAAAATCTTCTTCTTCAGATCCAGCAGTTGAAATGTTTTGATATTTGGTATGCGGCATCCTTAGGAGGGTGAGATTCAAGTTTGTTAAAGCCAAGTCCCTGGGTTCATATATGGGCTCCCTGTGGGAGCCCAAATTATAACTCGGTTCAATATGAGGAATATTCTTTAAAAATCATTTTTTTAAGATCCACTTGTCAGAATCTTTGGATATTTGGTATAAGCTTTTCTTAGGAGGAGTAGATGCAACTTGTTGAAATCAATTCTGTGGGTTGATATTCAGGTCACCATGTACAGGTAGGCGCCCTCAGGCCCCCTGGGGTCTCTTGTTTTAGGAAAAAATGCATACTGAGAGCTTGGGGTGTGTGGGGGGGGGGGGGGGGGGTTACATCCAGGGCTATAATTTACCTCATCACTAGGTAAAATAATATTTGACATCATTTGTTGAGACAAAATGGCACTTTCTAGTGATATCGGTGGATTATATAGCCTCAGCCAGCCAAGAATATGAGAATCGATTCCCGAAGAGATCCATGCAACAAAACCAGTGAGAAACCATGTAGCTTCTCGTAACATTGCTGCTAGGATTCACATGAAAAGAACTGAGTCAGTTTAACCCTTTACGTAACACAAAGGCAGCAAATTAACCAATACAACACTAACATGACCTGAAATAGTGTGACACTGGCAATACAATTTGTACAAATACGGCTGTCATTGGAACCGGCTCTCATCAGCCGGTTCTTGTAACATCCATAATTATTACGCTTGATGAATATTGTTTATTTTTAACTCACCTGACTGTAAGTCAGGGGGCGCTTAAATGATGACTTTCTGTCTGTCGACCATCAGTCCATCCTGTCCGGCGTGAACTTTACATTACCAACCTCTCCTCATAAACAACTGAGCCGAATTGAACCAAATTTGATATTCATGTTCCTTATCATATATGAATTCCAGTTTGTTCAAATAACATTGCCACACCCACAGGAGGCCCCAAGCATTTCTCTGATAGCATGCATAAATTGTTTTCCAAAATTGAAAAAAATTCTTCTCCAGAACCATGTATAAGAATCTTTTGATACTTGGCATACAGCATCTCTAGGGGTGGGGGGGGGGGGGGGGATAGGTTCAGGTTTGTTCAAATCAAGTCCCCGAGTTGATATTTGAGCTCCCTATGGGCACCCAAATATCAACAGTGCAACATGAGGAAATTTCTTTGAAAACCTCCTTCAGATCCACCAGTCAGAATGCTTTCATATTTGGAATGCAACATTTCTAGTGGGGTGGGGGGGGGGGGGTGGGCAGGGGGGGGGGGGTAGATTGAAGTTTGTTTGAATCGGGTCTCTGGGCTAATATTTGGTCTATCTATTGAAGTCCAAAGTTTAACTTAGTGCAGTATGAGGAAATTTCTTTAAAACTCGTATTTTTTCAGATCCACCAGTCAGAATCCTTTTGTATTTGGCTTACAGCATCTCTAAGGGGGTCAGCTTCATGTTTGTTCAAGCCATATCTATGGGTTAATATATGGGCTCGTTATGGGAGTGCAAATTAACTCAAAGCAACATGTGAAAATTTCTTTAAAAATCTTTTTCTTCAGACCCACTAGTTTAATGCTTTAATATTTGGTGTACAACATCTCTGGGGAGGTCAGATGTAAATTTGTTCCAGTTTGGTTCCTGCCAGTCAGAACCCTTTCATATTTGGTATCGCAGGAGGAGGGGGGGGGGGGGGGCAGATTTGAGTTTGTTCATTTCAGGTCTGTGGCTTAATATTTGGGCAGGGGTGGGTTAGGTTCGAGGTTGTTCATAAATGGTCAAATCCATTCCTTAGAGCTTTTCCATAAAATTTGCCTTTCAAAGTGCAGTGACACAACAACCCTTGGAAGTTTGGCAGTACTTGTCTACAGCTGTCAGAATTGGAAGCAATCAGGAAGTCCTATGCTAATAATCATCTGACATGGACAATAGAATTATGAATAATTTCATAACATTATTCCTATGTAGTGTCCATGAACCTTGACTAACTGAATCTGATCCAAAATACTTCTCTGAACCACCTCGTCAGGTGAGCGATTAAGGCCCCGGGGGGGGGGGGGAGGGTAAAAATCAGTAGTTGGTGTTGTAAAAATTAAAAAGCTCTATTGGGTAAAGGGTTAACATGTATTATCAGTATGCAACAGGGGTTCAATCATACTGACCTAATAGGATCCTGGCCTATAGCAGGTCTGAATTCTCGGAACGATTTCCGCAAGAATCCAAATGGATTCTCCCAAATTTAGAGGAACTATAAGCCCTGCAGAACCCCAATTTTGAAACAAAATTGACATATTGTTTCATGGTGGTGGGGCCCTATTCATCTTGCTGTATGATTAATTAAAACAAATTTTGTGAAAAGGTTTTGTGTGCTGATGCGGATTTTAGTTTTATTTTGGGATTTGGGTAGTTTCAAAGAAAGCTGTGAATTCTTATCCCTCCCAACTTATTGGGTAACAGAGTAGAAATTCTGTCGGAGGCAATAACAGTTTTTAAGCTTATTTGACGCAGATTGGACAGTTCTCTTCAAAAGAACAAATTTCCCATGCTTTGGACTAGGCAGAAGCCAAAAGTTGAATTCTATTGCAGAAATGAGTCTTTCATCACATAAAAGAGGTAAATGTATCTTTGGTATGGTTGGGTTTGCTCATAGGTATAACTGTTGTAAATATTTTAATTAGATTTGCCTGCCTCGAAAAGTTGCGCTCGGAAATTATGTAATTCCCAAACCTAAGCAGTCTTGGGGAAATATATTGTTTCAATAAACATTTGAAGAAGTCTACTGACATTTTGCATTACTGTTGAATGTTCCAAATGAATAAAGAGGATGATTTGAGGACTTTTAGAACCTAAAAAATTGTTTGACTATTGGTGTGTTTTGTTTGGGAATTCCCTGAGAAATATGAACATGTGACCAGCACTTCCCTTTCTGTTAGTTTTTCTTTTATTTGTTGCATGACCCCTGTTTAAAAATCATTAAAAGGTTGTCTGAAGGGCTATACTTGACAAAAAATATTTGAATGCTATATTTAAAATGATGCGACCATATTTCTTTTCGCCTGAACGTTATAATGGTCGCCTATGGGAAAATATTTAGTACTGTGAAACGTATTCATGTTTAGCTGAAATTAAACAATTGCAGTAATTCGACTGAATAAACCAAAATGTTTTTGGAGTAATGGTTGCGGAATGAAATATTTCAATATGTTGGATACTTTGGGGTTCCTTCTTTCGCCTTGCGTATTGTCATATAATATCTGGATGCTCGCAGGATTGTCCGATATTTGGAAGGCAAAGTATTGGTTCAGCCTTCCAAGCTTTATCTCTACTGAATAATGCCGAATCCTGATTCTGTGACAGTAAGGAACTTAGGCCTACATTACCTGTCCATCACACTTTACTAACTACATTTGCAGTATTGCTACTATAGACATATCGCAGTATTACTATTTACTTTCCCTCCAAGGCATCGGATTGCAAAACTTGGTTGGTGAGTACACGCGTATTAAGACTACTAACGACCTTAGTCTTTTGACATAGGTTGGTTAGTCTCCCTCTTTATACAGGTTACTATACTGTTCCTCTCACAAGGTCAGGTTATTGCTTCATTCTTTTGGGTAATCTTTACATTGTCAGTGTTTAAAGAGTGCTCTCCAGGCGCCACACTCCACTCGCATCCGTTGTGAAATTTGCGACAGCGTACAGAGATATCTTGATCCTCTGTCAACACTACAAAATGTCCTACATTGATGCATTTCTCGCTGTGTCTGTCAAGTACATTGTCCGCCAAGTACATTTTCTGTCGACTACATCTAGGTTTTGTGCAATTTTATTTCACAAGACAGCAAGGGTGTGTGTGTGTGGGGGGGGGGGGGGGGGACTATTTACCTTTGCTAGATATTGATTTCGGAGTTTCTCTTTTGTTGTTTGAGTTAATGACCTGTTGTAATGTGGGGATATTCATCTGTGTTTTAAGATATGAGTTCATATGTTATTTATGAGTTCATCCAGTAATATATCATGATTAATGATATAGACTGCCTTCATTAACTTCAGACGCACTTATATCCCATATCATTTAATCAAATTACAGTATTAGGGGAAATAATTGGACTTTATATTAAGGATATACTCCAGTCGAGGAGTCCTATATCCGTATGTGATTTCTACTACTACCCGTAAATGGTTATCCATTATTCTTGGCGGTAGAATTGGTTTTGGTGTTCCCTATATTCTCCCAGGAACAAAATCATCCTGAGATAACTATGCGAGCCTGCTTATACTCGTTACAGTCCTGTATTGGCCCTCATTCCTTTTATCTATTCAACATGTTAACATATATTCAACATGTCTGGGCTAGTGGTATGGTGGTAAGTGATGGCAGTTTCTAATAATTTCTGTAGTTATCATTCCTACCAACGACCAGACATGAAGTGCCCGCCAGTGAATTATTCACTCACACCTCCCCGCATACAACTATTTACACTCAGCAGGCACCATAAAAGAATGGCTATTGGCGGTTTTGGAGGACACGCTATGTATTGAGGCCCACACAGGACTTTTTTGTTACGTTTGCGCAATCCTTGAGGTGTGTGTGTGGGGGGGGGGGGGGGGGGAGTCTAAATTAGGCATTTGGTTCGAATTCTCGCGAATGAGGAGCCATTATGTCTGGTCAAGTGGTAGGTATGAAAAATACCAAAATTATTTGGATACAAAAAATGAAAATAGAGTACTCAACATCCAACTACCTGTTTTACGTTTTAGTTGAAATATTCTAATAAAAAGTGTATATATTTTTTATTTAAATACATCTTTAATGATTTAAGTACAGAAATTAAGATTTTATTTGTGTTTGACATTATTTTTTAGCTTTTGAATACGATAACCATGGAAATGGATATTTTTGGTAAAAGAGGAAATTTTTCAATATGCCAAAAAGTTGACGGAGCGAACTGGTATGGCTTCAATGTCGAGTTTGAGACCCATTACTGTTAATTACAGCTTGACAACGCCTTCGCATGCTCCCAATCAGGTTCCTGGTGGTCCTTTGTGGGATGTTGTTCCATTCTTGGACCAGCATGGCACCAAGCTCCTGGCCACTTCATGGTTGGACTGGTCGTGCTGAAATTGCAAGCTGCAAATCATTCCAGACATGTTTGATTGTATTGAGGTCAGGGGATCTTGCTGGCCAGTCCACACGCTGAATCTCATCCCTCTGTCGGTACTCCCCGACAGCATGGGCAACATGAGTTCGGGCATTATCGTCCATCAGAATGAATCTATCACCCACTGCACCTGTATACAATCTGACGTGAACATCCAGGATCTCATCAATATACCGTTGTGCAGTCAATGTACCACGTTCAAGGACACAGAGCTCTGTGCGTCCATCCCAGCTGATGCCGCCCCAGACCATAATTTATCCACCACCATAGCGGTCATGCTCAGCAATGTTGGCAGCATGGAATCTCTCTCCTGGTCTTCTCTATACCCCAGACTCATCCGTAAAACGGACAGGTCGCCAATCTTCTCTGGTCAATCCAACGTGGCCCATGACCCATTCATATCGTGCCTGGCGGTGGTTCTGGGACAGCGGAATGCGAATACATTGTCTTCTCGATCGGAGACCACCTTCGTGCAACCTTGCCCGGATAGTCTGCGTCGAAACAATTACCCCGGATGCATTCTGAAGGTCACTGCGAAGCTGGGTTGCTGTGGCAAAGCGGTTCCTACGGGCCTGAATGATCAAACGTCGGTCTTCAGTTGCAGATGTTGCCCTGTCTCTGCGACCACCATGCCATCTTAGTGGTGTGCCATACTGCTAAAATCTTGCCCAGGCTCTGGTGATCACCGTATGGTGCCCAACAAGGGCTTCACCAACCCGACGATGGGTAGCCCTTTGCCCCACCATCCCTACAGCCTGCCACATTTCTGCTTCAGACAAATGTCTTCTTATATTTGTATTTGCCACATTCAATCATTAAATCACAAGGGTTTGTGTTGAAATGAAGACTGGATACCCTACACATGTCATGTGGACACTACACGAAAACATCATGAAAATCAAGGGGTACATGCTTTCCATGACTGTCACGAAAAGTCTGCCTGTCAAGAGAGCTAATGTAAACACTGGGGACTATCTCAATACATTCCTCAATCATATCCACCAAAAATATCGCAAATATGTAACAAGCAAATTTCACAATGATGTGTCAAATATTTGGTGCTTAGCAAACTTTGAGTAGTATATTTAATTATTCAGGAAATGTTTCTGCAGATGTCGTCTGCTATTTGTATTAGTTAGACAGTTAATAAAGACAAGAGGCCCCGCGGGGCCTGAAACGCTCATCTTGAACAGAACACAATATAAACAGAGTCCAAGAATGAGTACATTAAGCAAGCCATCTCCATAGGCTACACTCTCAATCCTTGAGTCCCTCAGGTGTGACAAAAATAATCCGGGCATCATGCCTTTTGTTCAGTTGATCATAAAGTAAAATGTAGAGCTCCCCTATGAAGCCCCTTGATACAACCTATGTGGATTAATCTTAGTTAAACACCTTTAGAGGGAACTGAATACACATTTTTTAATTCTTCAGCAAAATGGTCAATTCCGGCTCCCATAGGGAGCCCAAATATTAACCCAGGCTCTCGATTTGAACACAGTTGAATCTGTCTACCGTAGAGATGTTGTGTACCAAATATGAAAGCATTCTGACTGTTGGATCTGAAGAAGAGAAATTTTCAAGAAATTTATTTATATTGCACTAAGTTAAATTTTGGGCTTCCATATCGAGCCCAAATATTAACCTATGGATCCAATTTGAACAAACTTGAATCTGACTCCCCTATGGTTGTTGTATGTCGAATATGAAAGCGTTCTGACCAGTGGATCTGAAGAAGAAGATTTTTGAGGAAATTCCCTCATTTTGTACTAAGTTAAATTTCAGGTTCCCATATGGAGCCCAAATATTAACCCAGGCACTCGAATTGAGCAAACTGGAATTTGACCCCCTTATAGATGTTGTATACCAAATATGAAAGCATTCCGACTGGTGAATCTGAAGAAAAAGATTTTTAAAGAAATTTCCTCATATTGCACTAAGTAAAAATTTGGGCTACCATAGCGAGCCCAAATATATACCTAGGAGTCTGATTTCAACAGACTTGAATCTGACCCCCTAGAGATGTTGGATACCAAATATGAAAGCATTCTGACTGGTGGATCTGAAGAAGAGGTTTTTTAAAAATTATCCCCCATATTGAACAAAGTAGGAAGCCCAAATATTTACCTAGGGACTTGGTTTGAATAGTCTTGAATCTGACCCTCATAACAATGATGTATACCCAACATTAAAAGATTCTGACTGGTGGTTCTGAAGAAGAAGAGTTTTAAAGAATATTCCCCATATTACCCTATGTTAAAAATTCTGGCTTCTGTAGGAGCCCAAATATGAACCAATGAGCTTTATTTCAACAAATTTGTAGCTGACCCCCCTGTGAATGCTGTATACCGAATATCAAAAGATTCTGATGATTGGTTCTGGAGAAAAGATTTTTAATTTTTTTTACAAATATGCTGACTCAGCATTTTTTCGATGCCCATTACAGAACACCCTAACATAATCGATGGCAATTTTTTTTCACCATTCATTTCTACTGGTCCTAAGGATACTTCATACCAAATAACAGCCCTCTGTTCCTCGTGGTTTGGGAAATATGGGCGTTTGAAAATATTTCTATTTTTAGCTCCCAGGGTTCCCATGGGGATGCGGGAATTTTTTTTTTTTTTTTTGCATGGGACAAGTACTTATGACCCAATAATACCACATACCGAATTTGGGTCATACCGGACCATCGGTTCAGAAAATAGAAATTTTGGGCGGGGCAAAAAATATTACCCCTCCCATTACAAAGCCAAATATTGCTTTACTAGCTTTGTTTGAACAAACTTGATTCTACACCTCAAAAGGAAGCTCCATAGCAAATATCAAGTCATTGTAAACACTGGTTCTTGAGAAGAAGATTTTAAAAATATTTTGGAGCATTTTCTCCAACTCCCTATGGGGCTGGGCATGTTGAGTTGAACAAAAATGCAATGCCCCTTTGGGACCATCACTCACTCAAAATTTCACTCGAATTGGCCCAGTGGCTTTGGAGGAGAAGACCAAAACATGGTGTTGGCGGACAAGGGGCGGCGGACGATGGACGCCGCACGGACGACAGACGGCGGACGACGGACAGAGAGCGATGAGATTAGCTCAGCTTGACTTTGTCAAGATGAGCTAAAATCTTTGGAAAAAACACACTGAACTCATGAGAGGGTTAAATTAAAGATATTCAGACAGGAATCACATCACTATTTTTCCAAGGAACCAGAAAAAAATACATCTACAGTTTTGAAAGGATTTTTTGTTTGTTCATGGCATCAAAAAAAATATTTGGAAACCACACTGCAGTCTTGAGAAGGTTAAATTAAAGACATGCATACAGGTATCATATGTTTTCCAGCATTGAAATGGTTCGTTCAACATAAATAAAAATCTTTCTAAAACAAACAAAAGTCCCACATAATTGACAGATTGGAACAGATTGGAGTAACAAGATAAAATATTCATAACAGAATTTTTGTTAATTTAAGAACAATATGTCAATCAAAAAGTTATGTGAATGAAAAATCCTCCAGGATAAAACTACTGCAAAAATGCTGACTCGTTATTTTTGCAATACCCTCTACCCTGCACCCTGATTGAATTGGTGGCATTTTTAAAAAACAAATCCCTTCTTCCGGTCCTAAGTATGTTTCATACCAAATACCAGTTCTCTGTTCCTTCTGGTTTTGGGATATATGGGCTTTTGAATTTTTTTTTTCTGTTTTTAGCCTCTGGGATTGTCACAGGGCTGTGAAATTTTTTTAGGCATCAATCAATTACTTAGCACCCACTTAAACTACATGACAAATTTAGTTGAAGTTGGCCCACCGGTTCTTGAAATAGAAATTTTGGGTGGGGCCAAAAATCTTACCCCTCCCATTACAAAGACAAATATTGCTTCACGAACTTTGTTTGAACAAACTTGATTCTACACCTCAAAAGGAAGCACCATAGCAAATATCAGTTGATTGTACACACTGGTTCATGAGAAGAAGATTTTGGAGCATTTTCCCCCCACTCCTTCCCTATGGGGCTGAGCATGCTGAGTTGAACAAAAATGCAATGCCCCTTCGGGACCATCACGTACACAAACTTTCACTTGAATTGGCCCAGTGGCTTTGGAGGAGAAGACCAAAACATGGTGTTGACGGACGACGGACGGACAACGGACGGAGAGCGATGAGATAAGCTCAGCTTGACTTTGTCAAGATGAGCTAAAAAGAGAAGATTAATTCAATTATATTTCCAAAACCAACTCACATGGTTACCACGTCGACGTTGACTGCTGGCGTCATTCCCGCATTTGACGTATTATGAGCTTCTCCACCCTCATGCAGGATAAGCTGAAAACACTTCATATTTCGTCCCTTTGAACGAACATTAAAAGTAAAGTTACCACGTGCTTTACTCTTACAAAATTCTACATTGTATGCGTGTTGTCCTCTCGGTAGGGGTTTTCTGGTTTAACCCACCACCGCCGCTTGAGATTTCTTCAAGCGCAACCCATAAAAGTGCACTTTTGTTACTGCATGTAACTTCAGTGTATCGTAGGTTAAGTTCAGAACTTAAAACCTGACCCTTTAATACAGCTGGTTCAACATGGACAGAAAATATTTTTTTTTATCATTACCACTTTAGCGGGCGTTCTCTGGTATATTAACGGAGTTTAGTAGGGCGAATCCCCGCGGGAATCCCGGGAAGTGAAGCAGTGCCTGTTCACTGCGGTAAACAGGATCTGTTTTACTGGTACAATAGAACCCAGTCACAAATGCTTGGGAGGCACAAACCCTCTCTAAAATGGGCTACATGGCTTATTAACGTTCACCCCTGGTCTTGATTTGAAAATCATGTTGTGGTCATGATTAGCCATTGTGCAATAACATGTGTCCTTAAACACCAATAAATAAATATTTATTTATTTATTATTATTTATTGGTGTTTAAGGTCACATCTTTTTGCACAATGGCTAATCATGACCACAACATGAGTATCAACTCAAGACCAGGGGTGTGCGTTAATAAGCCGTGTTGCCCATTTTAGAGAGGGTTTGCACCTCCCAAGCATTGGTGACTGGGTCCTATTTTACCAGTAAAACAGAGCCTGTTTACCGCAGTGAACAGGCACTGCTTCACTTCCCGGGGTTCCCGCGGGGAAATAAATAAATAAATAGATAATATTAGGACCGTAAATAGAGGATATGGAATGAGTGTTTTTCTCATATAATATTTATGAAACGAGTCTAAGAATTTTTCGTTTTGGCGAGCCTCTGGCGAGTCCAAACGGAAAATTCGGACGAGTTTCATACATATTATATGAGAAAAACACTCATTTCATATTCTATTTATCATATGACACACACATGCACATATTAGCCACTTAGTATGACTTTTTAATCCATCACCTGGGAGCGCGGTGGCTCAGTAGGTATAGATGCAGGCTGCAAGCCGAGAGGTCCTCGGTTCGAATCCCACCTGCGGCAACCGCGTTATGTCCTTGGGCAAGACACTTCATCTCCATTGCCCGCGTGGGGGCACGGTGACGTTGTGTACTAAGGCGTACTGCAAGTCGATGGTGCACTTGTCTTCAACCAATGCTAACCCTGCTTGTGTGGAGTTAGTATGTTGGGGAGCTGACAGTTGCTCGCCGTTGCTCGGTGGTTCTCGCCGGGTACTCCGGCTTCCTCCACCCGTAAGACTGTCACGTTTATGTTTGGCCATTGTGCATAAATATGTGACCGTAAACACCAATAAATAAATAAATAAATAAATAAATAAATAAATAAATATTAATCCATCACCTAACTTGAGTTGCAGACGGAACTTGGAAAAAAACATTCTCGAACAAATAAACATTTTCACTTTTTGCTTCCAAAACATAGGTTATGAACGCTCATTGGAACGAGCTCGTCGAGCTCTTTCCAATGAGGGGTCATGACCTATGTTTTGGAAGCAAAAAGTGAAAATATAAAAAGAAAATGAATGTCGTTTTTCTTGAAGGTAAAATATTAATACAATATAACCCACCCTAAATAGGACAGATAACGTAAATTCTCCCTACTGAAATTATGCAAATGTCACCCAGTTGTATTTTGTTTAGCCAATCAAATTGTCCAGTTTTGAAGTTGACCAGTGAAAGCTCCCAACTTTAATTATGCAAATTATGAAAATGTGGCCCAGTTTTATTTTGTTCAGCCAATCAATTTGTCTAGTTTTGAAATTGACCAATGAAAATGACGGAAGGCTTTATTTATCACTGATTAATATGAAAACAAAATATCAAATGTTTTAAAGTGAACAATACGGACGAGTCATATGATAAAACATCGTAATTTATGGCGCCAGGCAACCAAAAGCAGTCGACAGGCCGTTAGTGGAAACATAATTTATTAACGGCCCGTCACGACGGTAATGACAGTAGTAACATGATTTTGTCGGGCGCCGCGGTTTATTGACGACCCGCAAGAAATGAATAACAACAGTGCCCTGTCTTTTTAACGACCCTCGACATCGTCTCGGGCCGGTAATAATCTAATAAGACAGAGGTAATAGAACCGTAATTCCGCACTTCTTTCTCAACTTATACATTTCATGGGAAACCCATGTTATTACTATTATCACCACAAATAGCGGAAGATACTCAAGTAACCTCAACAACTCAATAGTTTAATCAAATTCGAGAATTATTCAACATAATTGTCCTTTAATCAAGAGGGATATACTTACATTGTTGTGTGAACAAAAAAAATAACAATTAAGTTAAGAGTTTGAATATTCATGAGTTGTCGGCATTTAGTTTTTGATTTTTGTTTTAATTTTTAAAACAAAGTACAAAATAAGAGAAGCAAAAAAAAAAAAATAGCATCGGAGTGTGCCAGCTTAAAAAAAAACCCAGAATGATCTATATAAGCAATTCTTTATTCGTCATGAAAGGGTTTAGTAAACGGACATATGCCTATGTATATACCTCACCGATACATAATATATACATTCTTATTTTACCAACCATTATTTTAAGCAAGTGCAGAGTAACGAAGTTTTTTCTTGACACTGTCTACTATCAACCAAAATTTCTATCAAACGAGCTTGTCGCAAGATTCTGGATAAGACGATTCAGTGAGATATTGGGATGTACCGATTGACGTAAGCTATTCTGTCACTCGGATATTCATTGGAATCTCATCGTTTGTTCAATATAGTTATGTACAGCTCTAAATATGCGAGTACTTTCTGAGTCTGTTTTGTTTCAGTTCTTGATCAGATAATGCTACTGATATCTTTAATGATGTAGCCTGTACTCTGAAACATAATTTCTCTTTGGGTATTATCCCTTTGATACTTCTGTACGCCTTATGACGTACGAAATCAAACAGCGCGTTAATACTTTTATACGTCTTATGGCGTACGAAATCAAACAGCGCGTTAATACTTTTATACGTCTTATGACGTACGAAATCAAACAGCGCGTTAATACTTTTATACGTCTTATGACGTACGAAATCAAACAGGGCGTTAATACTTTTACACGTCTTATGACGTACGAAATCAAACAGCGCGTTAATACTTTTATACGTCTTATGACGTACGAAATCAAACAGCGCGTTAATACTTTTATACGTCTTGTGACGTAAGAAATCAAACAGCGCCTTAATACTTTAATACGTCTTATGACGTACGAAATCCAACAGCGCGTTGACACTCTGTGGTCATTTGTTTTATTATTATTTTTCGATTTTTTAAAGTTTTAACCTCAATTCCTATTTTCTTCAC
The DNA here is from genome assembly GCA_031216915.1 of Pictodentalium vernedei. Classification (NCBI taxonomy): domain Eukaryota; kingdom Metazoa; phylum Mollusca; class Scaphopoda; order Dentaliida; family Dentaliidae; genus Pictodentalium; species Pictodentalium vernedei. Next base: position 48,590,465 of record CM062289.1, read on the forward strand.
CCGAATAATACTCAGAAACAACCGTTGAGCCAAATGTTATCGCAGCTTAAAATACTAATAGAGTCCGACTATCAATACTTTTTAACTGGTTGAGTGCTAGAAGCCACTATCAGGGGTTTTCAAAAAATGAGGAGATCAGAGCAAACGCTAACACTTCCCTTGCTTATATTTCATATTCAGTCAAACACAAATAATATTTTGTTTATATAAATTTGTTTTATTACAAATTATTGGAGAGTGCCAGTGGGCACTCTCCAATAATTTGTAATAAAACTAGTTTTGAATAACAAATTCAGACCACCAAAAATAATCTAGCCCTCAACCAGATAATCACTAATGTGAACAATATCTTGTTATTTGTACTTTCCGACGTTTGAGGTCGCATTTTGAAAAAAACGTTGAACAAACCGAATTCCCAGTGACGCTTGAACGTCAGGATAATTAAAGTCTCAAAAGGTTAAAGATTGGGTAGAAAACAAAGTAGTGCTCAGAGTTCTCATATTCGTATTTAGAGGAACATTTCGGGTCATCGCATAGAAATCGTTCATACGTGTGGCCATTCAAGTCCCTACATCTTAATATTAATTTGCAGTGCAATATCTCGCCTCTTCTCCCACCCACATAATAATACCCTGAAATTAGAATGATACACATCTATACTGACCTTATATCGTAATTGGGCTCCTCGTGTTCCAGTAGATAGGTTTCAAAATAACAACTGCTGTAGATATGTTACAAAGCGGAAACGGAAGATTCGGAATGAGAGGTAATTCGGTTACTTGACGTGTCGGGCCGCCGGACGCAAATGGAAAGGAGATACCATTAGCGGTCCAGCACGTCACGTGAAGACCTGGGCATTTATCACGTATTGATGCCCAATAAATTAGCGATAATGGCCCAAGGAACGCCCGCTAAAATGGTTCATAACAAACCAAAACGCTCTCTAAACTCATGTTAGTTTTATACTCTCAAGGATGGAACGAAACTGGCGATAAGTTGGAACAACCGCTAATTGTATCTAATCAACAGGTGATCAACAATGATTCAATACGCCCCATTTCCTTAATTATCTCATTACTGCAACCACCAGAATAATTCATTATCGAGGGACACTTCTTCGCGTTGAATTGTTAATTTTTACGTTGACAGAGATCCATGTTAAGCCCCACAAAGTAGATCTTCTGTTTCTCATGCCATTTCTTATAAACGTTCATGTGGGCGGGCGGTTTTTTATTTAATTTTTTATTTTTGTAATTATTTCTTTCCCATCAAATGTTCATGATCTTGCTTTATTTTATATTTTTGGCCTCATAATCTACAGAATAGCATGGGTGGTGGTGTATTTAGTCGTTTGAGTGCAAGAAGGCTTTGCAGTGCTAAAGCATTGCAAAGCCTTGTTGCCCACGGTGGACAAATTTAACAATTTTATTAACTTGGGTAAAATATCAGACATAAACTATCTAATTTTTACGTTTTTGCGTTTGCATTCGTCATAAAAAGAGAACATTAGAACCAGATTTTTAACTTGTTGAGGCCTTATTGTACACTTTTCCTGTCTACTTCCAGAATCGACAAAAGGAACGTCCGTGATTAGTGGTTTAGCGATAGTATCAAAATTCTTTTGCATTACGAGCAGGATGGCGTCAAAGCTTCATGCATCTGAAATCAACCCCACTGTAGTCAGGTAAATGTTCAGCTCCGTATCTTTCGTTAGTCTGCATCAAAGTTAGCTTGTCCAATTTAGGTCGCAGGATCACCTTCTAAGGGTTCCGCCGTGTCTGTTAACTTATCAGATATTATTTGATCTCGGTTGAGAAGCCGCCATTTAGGAGATAACCGTCTCTTGTTTCGTTAGACATTCGGAATTTGACTAGAGCCTTGTATGGAAATGTATCAGCCAGCTGCACGCCATGTAACTTATAGTCCATAGTGATGTATCGCCTTAACAAATGATATTATACCGGCATGCGCACACGGACCGTATATTTAGAGGCGTGCCCCTGAGGATTGGAATGCTATAAATGCCACTGGATACGTCCTGTAGCTCAGACTCCACCCCAACATTGCTACCTTCACTTAACAAGCATTTATTTGGTGGTCTTTTCCTGGTAGTATATATTTTCTCCGAACTGAAAGTCGGAATTCATTTTTTTTCCCTCTTCGACATACTGACTTTCATCAAAGCCAAATGATCTTGAAGCACCAATTTATTTCTGTTTCTGTAAAATGTATCTCCACCAGAGGCAGCGGAATCTGATGTGCGTGTGTGTGTGGGGTGGGGGGGGGGGGGGATTAGCCGAATTCTGTGCCAGTCTTGATAGTTAAACCACTTTTAAGAGACAGCGTTCAAAATAAAGGCCAGATATGTCCACATTAACCAATGATCTGATGACCGTAAATGCGTAACGAATCCGAATATTTCTGTGTACCATATTGACCTCCGCTTCATTGTCATTTTCAAAATGTAGGACAGTTATAATGATTCTTGAATGACCAACGGGTGGCCATTTCTTTAAATCTTACCAACGTAACGCAAGCGGCTATCCTCATCCAATATTTCCGTTGAAAAGAGGGCGATTTTGAAGAATCCTAAGCAAAAACCTCTCAAGAGGCTTTAAAATAGTCAAAGGACAAACATATGGATCGAACCGGACCGACCAGGGGCCGAAAATGCACGACTATCTTAACCTGGTGGCCTTTACACTGTACTGAACAGTCACCTATTGTCCAATTCCCACATTTCATGCGCAAGTTTAATTTTCTTTTTTTACTCAACAATGGAGGAACCCCCACCCCACCCCGATTCTCTTGCTTTGCTTTTCCATCCTATCAGTAGTTTAGGAAAATAATGAAGAGTGGAGTCACCAGCCATTGCTTTAAAATGATGCCTTAGAACGAGCTCTGTGAAGAATGATGTCCAATATCTCTCAGAAAAATTGTTTAGTCACGTTGCTAACGTAAACAAATTTAGTCACCTATTTTAGAGCATTTTTGTGGTCCTGAAATGACTTTTATTGCTTGAGGAGGCTTGAATAAATGTTTATTACTCAATTATATGCATCTATACGGGTAACCACCGCTTTCATGTAGATTTTCCCACTCTTTGTCCTTCACCCTGATGTGCTATTTTTCATATCTCATCTTACCTTCGGATTTCTCCGTGCTGTGACTATAACGCTTTGACCAATAACGCAGCACATTCATCTCCAACGATGAGATTTATGAACGAGTTTTAGTTATTAGCCCTGTATATAATGTTTATTCTCAGATTTAGACGTACAGTATAGTCGGCTAGGATTGGTCGTAATCCACGTGTAGGCTGTGAAGTATGTACACGCATTCGTTTACCCGGCAATAAAAATTATAAGCAGGAAAATTTTAATTAATGAAGCACCGGATTGTACTTCATGTATAATTAGTGTTTTAAATCTGTACTGCAACGTGAAGACCTCCACCCCCACCCCCCCCCACCCCCGCGCCCTCCGAAAGTAGGGATTGTCGGAAGATTTTTTGATAAAATCCTACATACTACTATTGTATCCATATATCTGCATGCTACAGATCTGTACATACACAAAGCTGTGTTTTCTGTGAAATTATATTTTTTTCTGCCACTTCCGACTGCCGTTTGTTTCACCTTGCGGACTACCTTTTCCGGAAGTTAATATCTGGACTTATCATATGACTCGTCCGTTTTGTTCACTTAAAAACATTTGATATTTTGTTTTCATATTAATCAGTGATGAATAAAGCCTTCCGTCAATTTCATTGGTCAATTTCAAAACTAGACAATTTGATTGGCTGAACAAAATAAAACTGGACCACATTTCATAATTTGCATAATTAGAGTTGGGAGCTTTCGTTGGTCAATTTCAAAACTGGACAATTTGATTGGCTAAACAAAATACAACTGGGTCACATTTGCATAATTTCGGTAGGGAGAATTTACCTTATCTGTCCTATTTAGGGTGGGTTATATTGTATTAATCTTTTATCTACAAGAAAAACGCCATTCATTTTTTTTATAATTTCACTTTTTGCTTCCAAAACATAGGTTATGACTCCTCATTGGAACGAGCTCGTTCCAATCAGGGGTCATAACCTATGTTTTGAAAGCAAAAAAATGAAAATTTTTAGTTGTACGAGGATGTTTTTTCCAAGTCCCGTCTGCAACTCAAGTTAGGTGATGGGTTAAAAGGTTATACTCATGGCAAATTTGTGCGTGTGTGTGTCATTTGATAAATAGAATATGAAATGAGTGTTTTTCTCATGTAATATTTATGAAACTCGTCTGAATTTTCCGTTTGGGCGAGCCAGGGGCTCGCCCAAACGGAAAATTCTTAAACTCGTTTCATAAATATTATATGAGAAAAACACTCATTCCATATCCTCTATATATGTGGGATGTGTTGTTTGGTCTATGTTATGTCAATTACATAATATAGTCATTTAGAGCATCTTATTCAACATACGTAGAACAATCTTTATTTATTATGTAACTTTCATTTTGTTAGAATATTAGTTCACGTTATTATTTGTGTCATTTGTAACTGAAATTTTGCTACTATTTTTCATTTTTTTCAGGTTCCATTGATTTGAAATTCCCCGTGTTACCTTATGCCATAAATGTCACCTACGTTAGCACATGATGATGATCATACTGAGTTCTGATTGCCATTGCACCGTCTGCGGCGCATGATCTAAGAAAATGTGTTCCGAAGTTAAAGCTATTATTATATGCTAAAAAGGATAAAGCTTTTCCAGCGCCCCAAACTCGTCTCTTCTCCCTGTTCTTCATTACATGGTTGATGTTAACAACAATTCTATCGTTACAAGCCATGACATTGCTACTTTACAGCACTGGGTTAGAACTGGAAGTGTTAAATAGACCTCCCGTTAGCGGATCTGAGTCCGATCCAGAGATATCAGGAAGATCTTTCTTTATTGGATCCAAAGTACGACCGTCCGCCCCTAGCGATTCTAAATCTAAGCTCTATGCCCTTTCGGGGCGTATCGTATTCCGTATCCTTAACTTGTAGAGTACTAAATTATTTTTGGTCCTTAAAATTTCTTTGTGCATCTTTGCCTTGTTACAATTTATGAAAGAGTGCCCGAATGCACGCTCCCATCAACTATAACAAGGCAAATCCTAACAGATAAAATAATATCACTTAAAAGATAATATGAAGCACATCCACAGAACGTGAAGCCTTTAAATTGTGGTACAGTTACGTCAGAATAATATGGGTTTCCAGCACTCTACCAGTTAGCTGATGCTAACTCGGCGTCAGAGATTCACGGGGATGCAGGCTTGAAAGTCTTCCTGGCAAAGTCTACGGACTCTAAATGCGAGCACTATGTCTGGGCACTTCGTAGCCTATGGGAGAGTTTAACAACCTACCACCGGGGACGCTTTTTCATATTGCTCACAACCTGAGGTTCATAGTCTGCCGACTGTAAATGAAAGCCATACGTCTGGTTGGTACATATACTTATCTAACGTTTTCTACACGAATGCAACATCATTCGGGAATGTTAGCTTTAGTTTTCTTCAACCTTTAGCTTTCATCAACCAGAGACGGCTTCTGTAAGCTCTTTGTTGTCTGAGACGACGTATAGTATTTACTCATCCGATGCAAATGTTCTCTCGACCGGATCTATGAATACACATAGCTTACAGTATCCACTGGTTTGCAGTCAGTTCGCTCCTAGATCTTCGGGAGCACATGACTTCTATTCTTCTGCGTACTCAGCGGATCTCCATTCGACTGACTCTCTTCGCTCCTCCCAACTTGGGTAAGAACGTCAAGATTTTGTCGCTCTGTTTACTAGATCACTAGTTTATGATCAGTATTCGGTGAGCGATTTTGGTGACCCTAGAAATTACTCAGATCGTTATCACTCGGATTACAATAGATTACATAGATCTCAGCCAGATTCTTTCAGATCTGCCGGTCAATCACGGGAATTGTCTTCCTCTGATCGGACCCACTGCTCCGGTACCCCCCTTTTCGAGTCTTTTCGGTCTCCCATAGCGGACACTGCCCCTCTCCGTTAGAATTCAGTTTATGCATAGCTGGTTAAGGCGTTCTCAACCGTTGCCGATACCTCCCTAACTCAAATGCGACCAACAGAGCGTTCTCATTCTCCTGAGAACAAACGAAATCGCGACTTCTCTTCTACTGACTTTTTCTATGTCCGCCTTCATAAGTCAGTATTATTGTCATGATCCGGACTACATTACCACGGACACTGAAACGGACGGTGACGAATTCGCAGACGAGGAATTTAGCATATCGCAGTCTTCTGAATACGTTTCATCTCTAGATTCCATTCTTGATCCTGTGCCAGAGGCAAAACCCCAATCTACTTCTATGCCGTCTCGTCATGTTTCTAACTCGGAGAGGAGAGCTCCTGCTACCTCCTTATAGTTTTCGACTCTCACTAGACCACTAGTGCCGTCTTTGGTGAATTACTTTTTTACGCCTATCGACTCTCAACTACCGGCAAATCGTCTAAATCTACATAGTTCACTTGGACCGACACTGCTTCTTACAGCTAAACGGTTCAAACGTTGTGGACGCTCTCGCAAGTTCTTGTCGTCTTTTCTTCTCACTCCCGATGAAGATGATTCTACGCTCCTCCGCACACGCCTAAGTCCATTAGCGTCCCATTATCCCGGGGAAATGCTAACTGGGCTCTCTAAAGAACTTCTCCAGATCTTCTCTTTATCACATCATCTTGTTGCGGGCTTAGCTGCCAGAGTTTTGGTTTTTGAAGAGCTTGACGACACTGCGGCTCCATTCTCTGTGCAATCTGAATGCGGTTAATTTTTTCTGCTGTCTTTGTTGCGAATCTTGAACTTCTCAGGAGGAATGCTACTCTGCATTTTCTGCTACATCTCTTCCTAGTACTCAATATAATCAGTTACGCTCCGCCTCAGTGTCCGCCTCATGTTTGATGGAACAATTGAGGCGGTTCTAGAAGGAATTCTTATGTTCTTGTACAGACAGATTCCGACTTAATGCTTACAGGCACAGCTCTTCCTCCAGTTGGAGAGGATATCGACGTCGCCAAAAGTCACACAAGTCCTCTAATCTCAACAGCTTTCCGGCTTCCTCTCAGCCACTTACCCGCTTCCGCAGAGCTAGAGCTAAAGATAAATGCGGCGGAAGAGTTGTCTCCTTCAATTGGCTTCGTAAGGCCAGGAAGTGATGTCTTAAACCTTGTGTCGCATCCAGTGTGGAGGGGGGGGGGGGGGGGGGTGGCGAATTGCAATTTTTAATCCTCAGCGGTCGACTATCTAGTACAACTCTTGGATCGTTAGTAAAGTTCGGACTCAGCGTTTCCTTTTAAGAAGTCCCCCGTCATGCTGGAAATTCGATTCCAACTGCAATTCCGAGAGATCAAGCTAGAGTTTGTCTTTTATATACCGAGATAGCGACCTCCCCAGACAAGAAAGAGATTGAGGCCGTTCACAATTGTGAATCACCGGAATTCTACAGTCGATCCGTTCTTATTCGAAGAAAAACGGTAAACTCAGACGCATCTTAGATCTGAGCTATATGCAGGCCTGGCATTCTTAAAAATGCAGGAGGGCTAAAACTCGCTCCCCTCGCATGGCCTAGACGAGCAATTGGCTCTCCTGAAGCTTTCAAAGGCCAAAATTGCAAAATGAAGTTTTACTGTTAATGAATACTGGTAAGTGGGCTTTGTACATTTTATTTGGTGCTGCTAACAAGGTAGTCTCTGTGAGACGGTTACACTGCCCCTCCCACACCTCCGGACCTTGGCAAGGCCCGGAGATGTGGGAAGGGCAGTGTGGCCATCTTACAGCGACCACTAGCATACATGTAGCAGAGATCTTAAAAGATGGGGGTTTTAGGCATAAGCCGTTATGGTAATCATTATTTTCTAAGGCCAGGAGGGCTAGTTTTTGCCCTCCTTAATTTTTTTAAGGCGAGCAGTAGGCGAGTGAATAAATCGCTCTCCTGAAAATGCCAGGCCTGTATATGACCATTTTCATCAAAGCTCCAAAGTTCAGCATGGAAGCATTCAGGTCTGTAAGGAGTTCGATTCACGAGAATGCCTTTGTGGTCAGCATTGACCTGAAGGATGTTTATTTTCACATTTCGATACATCCTCGTTCTCGCAGATTTCTTCGGTTCTCGTTCCGAGGCATTGCTTATCAGTTCCGATCAATGCTCTTTCACACATCTAAGGGTGGAATTTCTCACTTGTCTCAATCCGATTTGTGTTTCTCGGACGAAAGCCAAGATTCTTGGCGCATTCGCAATTATTGTCTCTAAATCGACTCAATTGACGGCCAGGAATTTCTTCGTCTGATTGGTCTCTGTTCTTCCTCGACATACCTCATTCCTCTGGGAAGGCTTCATCTACGTCCTTTTCATTTTTACCTGCTCCAGAACTGGAGACCGAATGTAGGCTCTTAATGACCTAAACATTCACCTCGATGAGTACAGTTAAAACTAGAAGTCCTGTCACGAATAGTGCGCTTATGTAGACTTAATTGCGCGTTGGAATTGCGCGCAGTTGCCATATCGAATGGCATCCGAAGCACGGCAGGTTCTCCTGGTTACTCATAGCAAACACATGCAAAATTTCTGCCAATGGACCTCCGGGTTACCCGTAAATCACAGGGCAGCTGATACATAGGAAGGAGTACGTGGCTCCCCTGAAATTTTATTTTACTAGCCCATCAAAGCAATATCAGAACGCTAGTCAGACGCACACCGGGTCAACTGAATGTGTTAGCATTCTATCAAGCAAAGGCAAGATTCTCCCGTCCGAGTGGATGTTGACCAGGCAAGTCATCGGGCCTTTTTCGAACAAACTGGGCACCCTCACATAGACCTGTTTGGGACAAGGTGGAACAAGCAGCTAGATACGTTGGTTTCGCCTTGCCCGGACCCTCTCGCCATCGCAGCTGACGCTCTCTCTCTCGGTTGGAATATGATAGATGGCTATGTCTTTCCACCAATACCAATCATCTGTTCTCAACAAAATTCGAAACTCGCACTACTGTATCGTTCTGATTGCTTCTGTCATACTCCGAAAATCTGGATTCAGATAATGCCTATTCTTTAACAAGTTCCAACACTAATACCTCTTCTTGAGAATCTTACAGGGTCAGCCTCTGAGTATCCTGCTCAACGTAAGACAGTTGCACCTTCACGCTTGTCTTTTGTCAGGTCTTCTCGAAGAGAAGGAGTTTTTTTTCTGGGAGAGCAGTGGAGTGTATATCTTCACTCAGAAGGCTATCCACTTACTTAGCGAACAAGGATAAGTGGGATGTTATGTTTTCACACATTGGTGTCTGAGTAATGACGTTAGTTTAAACCATCCACCTTTTGGCCAACCGGCTGATTTCTTTGTTTGTTTAGTTGATACCAATAGGCTCCAGCCTATCACTATTAAAGGCTATCGTTCTATTTTGTCGGAAACTTTTTTGTTTGCCAGAGATTCTCATATCGGCTTTGACCGGTTTTGAGGTAATTTTATGAAGTATTTTACGTTGAGGAGGCCTAAAACTCTCAGAATTAACCCCAAGTGGAATTTATTTTGGGTTCTTTTCTGCCTTACTGGGGCACCTTTCGAGCTTTTAGGGCATGCCGATATGACGATTTTGACATACAAGACGGTTTTTGTTTTGCTTCTGCTAGAAGAGTAAGTGTGCTTCCCGCCCTCTCTATTGAACCACTGTACTATCGTAGCATATGAAATACTGTTACGTTTACCACTAATGTTACTTTTCAGCTGAGAATCAAGTACCTTATGTATCCCCAACCCTATTCATATTAGGACGTACCCCCTGAAGATCAGTCAGGCAATAGGTCCCTCTTGTGCCCAGTTCGAGCTTTTAGGACTTTTTATTGACCGAACTATATTTATTATGAAAGATAGGAAGCAATGTTTCCTTTTCCTTATTCCTGGTAGAAATGATATCTCTCCATACTCAATTCCCCACTGGATACAGCTTGCAAAACGTCCTACCTAACTCAAGCGGATATGCTTTTCAACAGCATCGCTACCCATGAAGATACAGCCTTGGCTACTTCTTTGACATACGTTAACTCGGTGTCTATTTGTGAGCTCATGAATGACACCTTTTTGGGGGAATCGCACTACCTTCTCCTCCTGTCTGAGAGACCAACAGGAACAGACTGGAGACATTAATTCGTCGGACTCTGTAGTAGTTGCCCAATCCGCTATTGCCAATTCTTTGGCATACGCTAACTTGGTGTATATCAGTGGCCTCATGAATAAATTCCGTCCTGTCACTAACAATATCCTATAGGATAGCTGTATTTTATTTTCAGGCGTTATTCTGTCGCGTATTGTCTTCTGCAGGTGGATATGTTTTCAGTTTTGGAAGACTAAGATAACTCGCAACCCCGACAGGTGTGCTTTCCTTTGCCGTGGCAACCTGCATCAAGGGATGTACGAATTGCAGTTATGTTGCTTGGTGGAAATTGTAACTCAGGGATTGGCATGATTTCCAAATACGTCTTGTTAACAAAGCTTCTATTCGATTTACCGGTATGCATCAGAGCATCAGAGTATGAAATCGAATGTATGAGTAGTAAGTAGGCTCTGATCTTGCTCATTCTCTCATATTATTTTTTTAACCCTTTACCCAACGAATCGCCGCATCCGCCAGCGTAATATTCAAATTCAGCAGTTGAAAAAGTATTAATTCTTCAAAAAATTTCAACAAAATCATATCAAGTGACACCTCGTTGGAACGAGCTCTTCGAGCTCGTTCCAACGAGGGGTCACATAATATGGTTTTGTTGAAAGTTTTTGAAAAAATTAAAACAATGCTATTTAAAATAATAAATTAAGATATCGACTGCGTTGGGTAAAGGGTTAAAAAAATTGGTTTAAATTGTGTTTTTTTTTAAATTGTAATTTTTTTCTTTTTTTCTTTTTTTAAATGTTTTTTTTTAAGTTTTCTAGTTGATGTTTTAATTGGTTTTGATTAGATTTTTTGGAAATCCCACACACCTGTGCCTTTGGGCCAAGGAGAGGGGTTAATATAAATTGCATAACTTGTTCGCCAATACTCGTTAAAGAAATAAGATTAAAATGAAGGTCAGATTTTGTTTCAGGAAAATTTGCCACCTGGTCGATAGTGTTCCGACTTTGTTAAAATGACAGAATCGGTGATTATAATATTAGGCACTCACCATATCCAATGTATCTGTATCTCGGCAGGAACCAGTCGGGGACGTCAATACAGCCTCAGATACGTCACTGAACTCTGCCAAAGATGACCGAGCGCTTGGGTAGTTCAGGCATGTTCCATAATCTTACAGGAGTGTACTCCGTTGCAGGTTAAAACGGACCCTGCTTTTACGTCCGTATATCCTCGTTTCTCTGCACTCCTCCCCGTTTTACTGGCTTGATGACCATACTTGAGAATGGTTATCGGTTAGTGCGTGCCGATAGTAAGAAAATGGTGTGAAATACATACCATCACCGATATATTTATTTCCGCCACACAATGAGATGTAATAAGAAATTAATTATTCTTAATTTTACTAGAAACCTTGATCAAAAACAGACAAATTTTGATCTAAGTATTCACGACAATTTTAGAGGTCTCATTAAGTGGAGAATATAACACGGTACACACTACTGCAAAATATTTTTTTTGCATCCAAAACACCCCTTGCAAGCTGAAGGATAAGTACAATAATGTCAAGGACTATTTTGTTACCAGGAGACCAACACTTTCACGCGCCTGGACTAATTAACTGAGCATATATTTACATACATATATGCACATAAATACATATCTGTATACCAGTAAACCTATATGTGTATACCTATTCTACACAAAAATAATGTGATATAAGTGGCAAGCAAACTGATTAATCAATGCCTCTAGCACAGTAACTGGCATATTCCTCAGCTCGGTAAGATGCCCCTCATCCCTGATGAGAGCATCCAATGTGTATATATCGGGCAATGGCGAGTGGCGACCAGTACGGCGAATCCGATTCTAAAAGGATTTTATTCACAGGCAGCTTTGAAACTGCCCCCAGGGTAAGGGCATCCTTAACAATGCTATTGTGAGGCCGAACTTGCAGTTTGGAAACTTTTGTTGCCTCGCTGCAAGCTCGGCAGACGTACCCATAAAACAGTGTCTTTGAACGTTAAGATGGGTCAAACCCACGTCTTCGAAAACGTGAACTTTGTTCAGTCGTGCCAGAGTCCCTACAATGAAGGACAATAGTTTTGTTGTACTTTTTCCGCTAATGAGAGGACTTTACGAAGGAACTTTTCCTGGGCAACAACTTTGCTGATTACACGGCAATTTTGTCAGAACATGGTGGTCTACATTTACATGTGGTGGTCAAACCCACGCCTGATTCTCCTAGTCCAATGCATGCAGCCGGAGTAGTGACTCCAGTTTAAAACCAAAGCGATCAATAGATCGAGATTCCACTAAGTGTGGGTGGCGTCCAATTGTTGGAAAGATCCTTTCTTCTCCTGCTAACCGTCTTTCCCATGACCCTCAGTGCTTTGGGAATACATAATTCACCACAGCTCCAACGAGTGATAACATTTTCTCTGTGGTACCATTTCCTCTACGTCTGCCAATGACTTTCTGCCTGATCTCTTCAATAACTGGTCAATGTGCAGGTGGCTGTCTATAAAAGGAACTGGTACTTCATTCGCTTCCAAAGAGAGGTCAGTGGGCACTTACATTCCATTGAAATGCATAGGGCCTTCGGCGGTATCTACCTTTTGGCGTTTATCTGACTCAAAGTGAAAAATGAGTTGGCCAAGGACCATCCAATGCTGTAGAGCGGCAACGTAATTTGGCAGTGAAACTGCATACTTCTGTGGTCTATCAACTCCCTGCCTTACCAAATAACTGTCCAGCAGTACTTTTTCTTCAGCATTAAACGGGTCAACGGCTTCTTCTGTGGGAAACCATTCATTTGTTACGACATGTTCCAAAAGATCCAGCAAAGAATCTACGGCAAATCCTTCTCTGAAATAACGGAAAATGCTATTTACTCAATGAATCCAATTCTTCAAATTCCCATCCTTGAACTCTGATCCACCGGGATGGTCACCTCTGTTCAAATGCTTTTTTTTAGGGGAAACAAAAACTGCCCTCTTGTTCGTGACACGGCAACACGCTGACTGTGCCGCCACATACCATGGGAATGACTCTAAATCATGTGCCGTTTCATGTTTCTCTGCCGTCTACCACAAATGAGACATAAAGAAAATTGTTGAAATTAAAAAGCCCGGGTTAGCCCGGGCTTTTTAATTTCAACAATTTTCTTTATCTTCTACATCTTCACCTTCAGCTGCATGTACGTGTAAAGAGGAATGTGTGTCAGGCTCCATCGAGCTGTCTTCAGCAACCTCGTCAATAACTGTAGACTCTAGGAGATCCACTTCCGATTCACTGTGAGGTGATTTTGAAGGGGAGGAGGCTACATTTTCATTTTCATCTAATCCAGTCTCGTCATTGTCTGGCTCAAAGTAGATGTCGGTGCATTCATCCATCTACAAAAAAAAACATTTATAAATAACCTGAGGATGGATTCAAATATAGTCACATTGGAGGGACCAGTTAACCTATAACTGTGCAACGGTGTTAAAACATCATGCATATAATTTAGCTTACGATGAGGCTGTCATTGGTTGTCCACGTAATCTCGGAATCTAACAGGAAGCTTAATTTTCCTCCCTGTTCTAGTGGCTACTGGTGTGTCACGGAACAAATTTGGTAGGTTCCGTTCCTCTATGTTCTGTAAGGTATGATATTTCAATTGACTATTTCTCTGTACAACAGTAGTGGCTTCGTGTGGACTGGAAACTACGGCAGCGGTCCGATCCCCCCCCCCCCCCCCCAACACGCTTGAAACAAATTGTGCCTCCTCCTCCTGAGCCATATTGGTAGCTCTGCATCTCTACACATTTTTAGTCTGTCGTGGTGTGGCATATACGTCCCCTTTCTGTCCTCGACTTTGTAGAGAGATGGCTTACTTCTAACTACCAAATATGGTCTTGTCCTTGACCCTCGTAACTTGACCGACTTTTGTAGACATATATCTTTTGTGCACAATGTCACCAAACTTGTACTTTGTCTCCTGTGCTCGCAAGTCATAATGCTTTGTTCTGGCGCCGTTGTGATTACCCAATGTTTTTCCGCTCAAATCTGTGTATTTTGGGCATTATTTTCAAAATTCGTCATGTTTGCTTTCCTGAATACCAAAAAGCAAATCTACTGGCTGGATGAATTCTCTTTTTAACAACAGCTGGTTTGACGTAAATCCTGTCTGCTGATTTTCCATTGAATGAAGAACCATTGCTAGTAGAGGGAGATCCCGGTCCCATTCCCTACGGTATCCATCGATAAATATCTTATAATCTGTAAGAGGGTCTTCTTGTACCGTCCAACCGGTCCATTAGATGAAAAGTGATACTGCGTCGTTCTCGTCTTGGCGATGTGCAGCTGCTCACAAAGGGACTTGAACAAATTACCTTCAAAATTTCTGCCTTGGTCAGTGTGGACCTCCAGTGAACGTGACTATGAAATGCATTAATAATTTTCGGGCAATCTTTTCAGCGGTCTGGTCTGGCAGGGCTGCAATCTCAGTCCACTTGGTAAAGTGATCGACCACCATGATATTATTAGTTAGCTCGTGTCTGATCACGTTGTACGGGTTTTTACCTACCCGAAGCCAGCCGTATCCCATTCGGCCGAATGGGATACGGCTGGCTTCGGGTAGGTAAAAACCCGTACAACGTGATCAGACACGGGCTAACGAAATTATCTATTGACTTTCCGTTTTAGAAGTACAATCTATTTCATGTGTGAACACACACACAGCATGAGATCTTTTATCTTCCATTGTTGAGCCATACAAGTTTCTGTGGAATTTTTGTGCAAAAGAGTTTTTTGTGAAAATATGCCGATATGACTAGTATAAAAAAAATATTGAATTTCTATTTTTCTTTTTTGTCTCAAAAACATAGCTTATGAACCCCACATTGGAGGGTACTCTACAAGCTCATTCCAATAAGGGGTCATGAGCTATATTTTGGAGATAAAAAATTAAAATATAATACATGTACACTGTAAAACTGGAATGACGCGTCTTCTACAGGGTATGGACAATTTGTAGATTTCGGAACGAGGCTTCCACTGGGTATGGGAAATTTGTCAGTGGCTGGTCGGACGTATCGTGGGTTTCAATGAATATGGTCTCATACCACGTATCTATCAACCAATCAAATAAAAAAATTCACTTTAGTCAATAGATAAAAGAATTTCCACTGTATCTTGTCACAAATGGTCCTAATATATCCCAGTGGACCCTTTCCATCGGGAAGCCAACATGGTGGGTTTGTAGATAGACTCTTGGAGTAACATTGGATTTCTTCTGAGTTTTACATGTTCTGCATGACTGAACATAGGTCTAACAGTCTGTAGTCATGTTGTGCCACATGAACGACTTTTGTAATCGTAGTAAAGTGTTAGTCTGATGGAAATGTCCAGCAGACTTTATTGTGTGGCAATAATGTAAGGCTTCATGTTTAGAGATTCAGGCACTACCAGTACCAGTTCTCTGCTAACTTTGTGTTTCCCTCTATAAACCAACATACCATTATGAATTTGCAGCTGGGATCGACAGAAACATAGCGCTTTTACTGTGGAACTGGACAGGTATTATTCATGTTTCTCTGGTGTAATGTCGATCTCTAACCAATGAATGATCTCGCCTAAGTCCTGATCTTCTTGTTGCAAGTCACGTAATTCACTGTGGAAATATGGATCAAGCCAGGATTATCGAGAAACATGTAATTCAGTTGTATACTTCGTCTTTGTTTCCTCGGTGAAAGGATGCTCTTCAACCTTTATTGGGAGTTTCTCAGGGATCTGTCTTATTGCCGGAGGTTTCACATCTTCATCAAACATCTCCCATTGCTGATGGACTCTCTTGCATTAATGGCATCCGCCGCACGGCAGATTATCAACAGCATCACCGGCGTTGTAGCAACCACATTCTTTGAACTGATCTGGAATGCGGGATAGGCCACCTGCATTACCATGTTGTTTTCCTGGTCGTTGAATAATTTGCATGTCATACTGTGACAGCACTTCGATCCCATTCTCGACGGCAGATATAACAGAATTGCTGATATTATTTTAGGCACTCACCATATACCTAGATAAATCTCTGTATCTCACCAGGAACCAGTCGGGGATGGCAATGCAGCCTCAGATACCGTCGTGTGAGAACCATGTAAATACAAAGAAACGAGGATATACGGTCGTAAAAGCAGGGTCCGTTTTAACCTGTAACGGAGTATATTCCTGTAAGATGATGGAACATGCCTGGACTGTCCAAGCGCTCGGGTATCTTTGGCGGAGTTCTGTGACGTAATGTCATTCTCTAACCAATGAATAATTACGCTATGGTGACTTAATACGGACACTGCTTTTACGTCTGAATGTCCTCTTTTCTCTACATTTACATAAGTTGCATAACTTGATTAACAAGATTGTCTACTTAATGACTGGTCTATTTTTTATGTATCTGTCATCAACCATGCTCGAACACGTGTTTCATCATCGAGTGATGATGTTGTGAATATGAGAAAAAGAAACAGAGAAACGTCGCTGATTGGCTGAACGCAGCAGAGAAGAGAACGCCCCATTCTGAAGACTGCTGGAGGTCGATTTATCAATTGTAATTTTGATTTCCAGAGCAATCTTCAACCAAACAGGTGTCTTTGATCAATATGTCTTCGAGCAACCATATTAAAATCGTCATGCGCGAATCTTATATTCAAATCGGAGTCTCTCTCATGTTTCTATTTGGGTCCATTGCGCCCATCTCGATTGGGGCTCTGCTTAGTGCATGCTGTCGTTCTTGTAAGATTTCTAAAAGGGTTCATTATTCAAGGTGTAGTTCTTCTCTTCTCTCTTCTATGCCACTTGAATACACTGGTGTGGTGTTTATTCTTCCATTGTTGGATTATGGTGGTAGGATGTTTCCACAAGTTGTTTAGTCCCGATAGAGCACATTGATATCAACGGGTTTCTGTTTAGTTCCGTATTGTGTGGCTGGTACATTTGTGGTAGTTTCGTGAGTTTCAAGGCGGTAAGCTTCGGTTCTCTTCTGCATTATTGTCGTAGTTTATTTGATGAGTGAACCTTCTCGTGTCTGGTTAGATTGTGTCTCCTGTTAAACATCTTTGCACACGTATGGTGTTGAGCCAACGCTGGTTAAACGTGAACTGACAAACTCTCGAGTGTTTATGTGAAATCACGGAATCCCATTTCACGAAGTCGAAGAAAAATCACACTTATGGAATCCCATTTTATGATGTGTATTGGTTACAGAATACGTTTTGCGTCGCATGAGGGGTTGTTTTTGAGTGTGAAATGGGTGTTTTAACAAACAGTGAACACGAATTTACGCCTATTTACAATCAATAATTTGTTTGTACAAGTAATTGGTTTGTTTTTGCAAACAGTGAGGACGAATTTACACGGATTTAAAGTGCCGAAAATCACTTCAGTCATTTGAAATGTCTTCTGCTACATCAACGAACCATAGTAGTATGTCTCGTATGTTTCACCCCCTATTTGGGGGACCCCGGAAGTGACGTCATGTCTCGAGACGTAGTGGCGCCATGTTTGGTTGTAATGGTAACCCGCGTGAGCGGCCATGTTGTGACGTCATCCCCATAGTGATACGTGGTGTTAGTGCACATGCGCAGCGCGTGTTGTTAGGGTAATACGTTTTTCCGTCGTCCATTTTGTATACTGGAGGCCGCCATCTTGGTTTCTATGGTAGCATGTGATTGCTATGTCACCCAATTTTTCTGCAATAAGACGGGGTATGTTCGGAGGGTGTGTTCGATTGAATCGGAGTAAATCTAATTACCACAAACATCCTTCCAAATCACCAAAATCCACCCGAAATCACCGAAATTGACTTTATTTGATAAGGATTTCCCATTTTATCTGCTTAGCACGTAGTGCTATAGTACCGAGAGGGTGCCGGGGGTGCGTTCGATTGAACAGGAGTAATGTCCTGGCTTAGAATTCTCCCAGAATCCCTTTTTGGATCCTTATCCCGTGAAGTTTTTCCCGATAAGAATAGCACGTAGTGCTATAGGGCAAAATTACCCAGAATTCTCTGCTTCTATCTGTATATGCAATAGATTTTCCGCTACCTGGCCATGTTCCTTTGTTCTGGAGTATACTCCAGTAGCGCAGAAGAGCCTATTAGTTGGAACAGTTTACCTTATTATTAGTATATTTAGCTATTCTGGTCTATTATTGTTAGTTCTGATCCTATTCCAAGTACTCTTGTAGTTTCCTTTATCTAGATCATTTATATAAATTATAACTAACCAATCAGATTGCTTGATTTCCCATAACCTGTATGCAGAGTTATCTCCCCTGTGTATAATAAAAGCCTATATCCAATGGCCATATCCAATGGAATTCCATTTTTGGGAAACACCTGTGGCTATGGAATCCCTTTTTGTCATATGTGCTTATGTGAAAAAGCACAATGTGACACAATGTGCCCTAGCACAAAGGCACATGTTTTATGTGCCGATATTTGCTTATGTGAAAAGGCACAATATGACACAACGTGCCCTATCACATAGGCACATACGGGTATTTGAGGATAACTTTGGCCTGGTATTGTATTATTTGAGGATACCTGTCGAGTATACCTACTGGAGAATCCCTTTTTGTCATATGTGCTTATGTGAAAAGGCACAATGTGACACAATATGATCTATCACATAGGCACATGCTTTATGTGCCGATATGTGCTTAAGTGAAAAGGCACAATGTGACACAATGCGCCCTATCACATAGGCACATACGGGTATTTGAGGATACCTATGGCCTGGTATTGTATTATTTGAGGATACCTATCGAGGATACCAACTGGAGAATCTCTTTTTGTCATATGTGCTTATGTGAAAAGGCACAATGTGAGACAATATGACCTATCACATAGGCACTTGCTTTATGTGCCGATATGTGCTTATGTGAAAAGGCACAATGTGACACAATATGCCCTATCACATAGGCACATACGGGTATTTGAGAATACCTATGGCCTGGTATTGTATTATTTGAGGATACCTATTGAGGATACCTATCGAGGATACCTTTTGGAGAATCCCTTTTTTGTCACATTAGGTTATGTAAAAGCCCTCAATGGGTCTAATGTAGTCTTACCAACCGCTTCCATCTTGTCGCCAAAGCTCCAAGGCCATTACATGTCTATGGCCTATCTGTCCTATCATTAGCTTCTACAACAGTCTTGTTCCACTGCGGCCTTGTACCAGTACTATGGCTTGTGTTATTCTGCCCCATATCTCATCCATTACTTCCTAGCTATACCTATCTCAGTCTCGACTATAACATTGATCAAGGTTGAATCAGATTTCCCCTGTATACATATAAGGCATTCCGTAATTGAGATTCATAGCCGATTCCGTAAAATTGGTTGTTCTCGCTGGGTACTCCGGCTTCCTTCACCCATAAAACTATCCGACACGAGGTGACCCTGGCTGTGGAAAGTATTGTTAAACTCGAATAGATAAATAAATAACAACAATGTCACAATAAGAGCGAAATCGTGCGATCCCAGTATTTGTAAATGTCTGGTGAACTGTGTTTTGTGCGTTAAATATTTAACAAGAGGGGCGACGGAAGGTCGATAAAAGTGGAGGGACACAAATTTACAATGCTACCATGGTTCGACCCAATGTGAGAAAGTTGCAATCGTATGTCGGTAAGTGTGCCATGACTCGCGTTTCTCGTTTAGATAAATATGCCGCTGTGTGGTCACTGTCCCGTCCGTTTCTTCTACTCCAACCATATTCCAACCCGAAGGCAAGCCTTCGG
This sequence comes from Pictodentalium vernedei, assembly GCA_031216915.1. Taxonomy (NCBI): domain Eukaryota; kingdom Metazoa; phylum Mollusca; class Scaphopoda; order Dentaliida; family Dentaliidae; genus Pictodentalium; species Pictodentalium vernedei. Next base: position 48,610,410 of record CM062289.1, read on the forward strand.
GTTGGAAGATAGTTGAAGTAGACGAAACGGACCGAAGCGACCGAAAGTGAGATTCTTTGGCTAAATATTGTTTAGATTTGCAAATAATGTTACAGGAATGCCTATATTTTGACACGTGTGCATGAGCCCATTTTAACTCATTGTGTAACTGCGAAACATATCTGTGGAAAAGAAGTGGAGGAGCACGTCCCCCCCCCCCCCCTGTACCCCCTTGCGCCACCGCCTCTGTTGAACAAGATTATCACTATAATGAACGAAATCTCAAGCAGAGTTGTAGGTTCAGTGCTCCTTTACATTTAACTGTTAGTTGTTTTATGTGGGAAGTGAAATTCAGTTCGCTGTCAAACAACAAACCTAAGAATTTCACTTCCTTTACAACTTTAATGGTATTTCCATCCATTTTCAACTCTGGATCAAGGTGATGTTTCCGGAGCTTACAAAAATGAACACAATTAGTTTTAGTCTTTGAAAACTTAAAACCGTTTTCTGTAGCCCATTTCTGGATTTTGTTCAAACACAGCTGAAGTTTGCGCTCTATAGCATTCATTTTTTGCTGCTATAGCAGATTAAAAAATCATCAATATACAATGAGGAATCTACCATATTCTCAATTGCATCGATGATACTGTTAATTTTTATCGAAAACAGGGTAACGGACAAAATACTACCCTGAGGAACCCCCAATTCCTGTTCGTGCGGATCGGATAACGTTGATCCAACACGAACCCGAAATTGGCGGTCCTTTAAAAAATTGTCAATAAAAAGAGGCATACGCCCTCTCAACCCCATGTTAAAAAGATCTTTTAAAATCCCATACGTCCACGTTGTATCATATGCCTTCTCCAGGTCAAAGAAGATGGCGACCACATGTTCTTTTCTGGCGAAGGCATTTCTAATAAACGTTTCAAGTCTGACCAAATGATCCACAGTACTTCTCTGGTTTCTGAAACCACACTGAACATCCGCAAGCAGATTGTTCGATTCCAGAAACCAGACAAGCCGGTCATTGATCATCCTCTCCATGGTTTTACAGAGACAACTAGTTAGTGCAATTGGTCTGTAATTACTTGGATTACTGTGACCCTTATCAGGCTTTGGAATGGGAATAATTGTTGCCTTTCACCAGGAAGGTGGAAACTGGCCAGTCACCCAAATGTCATTAAAAACTGACAATAAAAGTTCTAGTGAAGTTTGAGGAAGGTGTTTTAAAAGTTTATAATGTATATCATCGGGACCAGTAGCAGTATCCTTTGCTCTATGCAAAGATAGAGAAAGGTTCATTGTAATCCTCTAAATTATTGGATGTAAATTTAATCTTTTGTTTTTCTTGTTTTTTAATTTTGATAAATTCTGGATTACAATTTTCAGACGACGGATGTTTAGAATATGTGGAAGCGAGTTTGTTAGAAATTTCTGTTTTGGATGTGATTAATGTGTTGTTATCCTTCAGGTGTTGTACAGTTGATTTTGTTTCTGTTCCTTTAATCTTTTTAATCATTTTCCAATTTTTTGTGATTGGTGTGTTTTGGTTAATTTTAGAAACATAAGATTCCCAAGAATTTTTTTGTTTTTTTTTGTTTTATAAGTCGTCTTGTTTTTGCCCGATTAATACGCAGTTTATCCAAATTATGTGTTGTAGATGACTTGTTAAATTCCCTTTCAATTTTTTTTCCGATCTTTTATAGCCTGTTTACACTCACCATCAAACCATGGTTTGGTGAAACGTTTTGGATTTGCCGAGGTTTTAGGAATGACTGTGTTTGCAATGTCAAGCAGCTCGTTTGTAAAATGTTCTATTTGGTCAGCACTATGTTGAAATTTCTCCCGTGTGAGGCGTTCAGAACAAAGCGACGAGAAAGTGTCCCAATCGGCTTTTTTAAAGTTCCACTGGGGCACTCTCTCATCATCCGCCGGAACTACACTCTCCAACACAATTGGAAAGTGATCACTCCCGCACAAGTCATCTTCTACCTTCCAAGAAAATTCGAGGAAGATAGAAGGGCATGCAATTGTAAGACCAATTGATGTATACGAACCGGATGGGGGGTGCAGATAAGTGTCTGAACCATCATTGAACAAGCACAGGTCATATTTTGTAATGAACTCCTCTAGAGTTTTACCTTTTACGTCTTCTTGACTGCAGGAATTACCCCAAAGGGGGCTGTGTGCGTTAAAATCACCCAACAAAATGTATGGAGTTGGGAGTTGTTTAACCAGCAGCTCAAGATCATTCAGCTGAAGTGGTTTATTTGGTGACACATAACTGGAGCATAATGTAACTGTCTTGTCTAAGGTCAGGCGTGCCGCTACAGCCTGTAAATGTGATTGTAATGGAACAGAACTGTGAATAATGTCGTTTCTGACCAAGACAGACGTACCACGAAGATGAAGATCAGTTTCATCTGCCCAGGCATTATACGAAGTATAATGCCTAAAAGCCGAACGATCGTGAGCCTCGGGTTTCTTTAAAAGAGTTTCCTGCAGGCAAAAAGCAGCAAGTTTATATTTTTGGCTCAGAAGACCCAATTCATTAAAATTGGCTCTAAAACCTCGACAATTCCACTGTATTATAGTATTTTTATTTTTACTATCCATACTTGGTTGGAGATTGAGAAGGTGGACGTATGGGAGCTATAGCCCCAGTATTTTTCTTTGGTGATTTTTTGAGGGGAGATTTATTCTGAGTTGATGAGCATAATTGCCCGAACATTTCGTCAATGCCCTCATTGACATCCATTTGCTCAAAGCCTTCAAATCTGTTGCGGGTGACACAAGATCTTGAAGGGCTTTTGGTGTTCTATTTGACAATTGTTTAAGTTTTTCTTTATCTAACTTCTCTTTTTCTATTTTGTCCTGTCTTTTTCTCTGACTCTGATTAAGATTTTGTGGTTGTTGTGATTGCTGTGACTTTATGGCATCTTTCTTGTGTTGCTGATCTGAATTACTGGGTGCATTTTTGGTTATCTCTGGTTTAGATTTTTGTTCTTGATCGGTTTTGTGTTGTGTCTTGGGCTTTTCTAAAGTTGTTGAATTCGTTTGTGTTGACCTTGGCTGGGTTTGGTTGTCATTCCCTATCGTGAAAGCTTGTAATAAAGTTGGAATTGTGCTTCCAAGCCAAGTGAATTCAGTTTGACATGCAACTGATTCAGTAGATGTTTTTTGCTTCAAGGTCGAGGCATAAGATGACATTGATACGTTCATGCCAGGCATCGATGTCACCATGTCTCTGGCCTCCTTAAAACTAACCTGCTTCTCGCATTTTACTTTCTGAATAAGCTTTTCTTTCTTCCATGCAGGGCAATCCTTAGAGGATGACATATGATTGCCCTGGCAGTTTATGCATTTGTATATTGTTGTCTCACATGGTCCTTCATGACTTTTACTACATTTATAACATATCTGATTGCCTCGACATGTGTTATGCCCATGACCAAACTTTTGGCACCTAAAACATCGAAGTGGATTTGGGATGTACAAATCCACCTTGACATTCAGGTAACCAATTTTAAGAGCCTTGGGGGGTCTTGTGCAATCAAAGGTGCAAATGTATGTATTAGTTTTAATAATTTTGCCATCTTTTTTAATTTCCACTCGTTTTACGGAATTTATACCTTGAGATTTGAGTTCCAGAGTAATTTCATTTTCGTTCATGTCCGCCAGTTCTCTAGTTCTAATGACTCCTTTGCTGGTATTCGGTGTCTTATGGTAACCGGCCTTAACATCAATATCAATCAGTTTTGTGAGGTGCAGGAGGTTATGTACCTGCACTTGCTTTATACACTGTATTAAAATGTCACCAGATCTCAATTTTGTAATATCTCTCACAGTTCCAGCAATGCCTTTGATGGCCTTTTCGAGGGCAAACGGATTGATGGTACTTAATTTCCTGTTTTCCTCAGTTGAGTGTAAGAGTATAAACTTTGGTACATTGTCTTCTGGTGGTATTATCGACTTAATCAATTCATCATCAGAGTTAGAGTCACGAAGTCCAGTGGTCAAAAAAGGTCGTTGGGGTTTTGAATGTGGAGTAGCCATATTTAAATTGAAAGTTGTTCACTGCTGCCGAGAATTCAGGCTGAGTGCAACATCAGTAATCCCGTGTCAGAAACTTATGCTGACCGTCACTGAGAATAAAAGGCAGCTCACCAGTATAATATGTCAGTATTTCAAGTCAAATAAGAGTTTTGGTGGTGAAAGTACTAAGGGGCGCAAACGTCGTTACTGACCAAGACAACGGTCCGTAACATGAAAAGCAGTCACAACGAAGCTGTTGATGTTATAGATCAAAAGGCCCGTGTGGGGGCACGGTGGCGTTGTGTACTAAGGCGTACTGCACGTCGATGGTGCACTTGTCTTCAACCAATGCTAACCCTGCTTGTGTGGAGTTAGTATGTTGGGGAGCTGACAGTTGCTCGCCGTTGCTCGGTGGTTCTCTCCGGGTACTCCGGCTTCCTCCACCCGTAAAACTGTCACGGTCATGATTGGCCATTGTGCATAAATATGTGACCTTATACGCCAATAAATAAATAAATAAATAGATCAACAGGCAGGAAAACTTGCTATGGATGACTAAAAGCATGTTGTTTCTCTTACAGGGTGTATACCCTACGCTTGCACCACTATCCGGAACAGAATATCACATCGTCCATGTTTATGGAGTCACCTATAAGGGATCAGTTTGTGATAGATATATGTGCCACTGTTAAGAAGCTGCGTGACATTATCCCAAGTATTCTTACCGCGCATGCTGTCTCTGGGTTTGGTACAGTCCCCGAGTGCTTTGAAATAGGGAAAGGCCGTGTCCTTAAAGTTTTGAAAGAGAGTTATATATCAATATACAGTTGGAAAAAAATGACGCTTCTTGGGACGACATCTTGCGTGAAGCTACACAGTTCATGTCTGTTTGTTATGGGTGTCCTACATCCAAATTATGTCTGATGAAAGAGTCAGCAGTTGGGCATCCAAAGTTGGACGAGCAGAGCAACAACATTTCCTAAGCTATGTACAAGTACTAAGTCGTTTGCAGAGAACCATAAATGAGGCCACATGCAAGTGTGCATTTGAAAACACTCACTGCATTCGGACCCAACCAAAATGGAACTTACAAATTACGAGTAGGCGAAGTCACTTCTTCTCCCGTTCACTCTGCCTCACAAAGTTGCCGAAAGCTACCTTAAAGTCCAATAAATAAAAGTGAGGAGCGCGTGACATCAGGACAAGATTGACCACTCTCGATGTCCACAGAGCTGAGCGACTTGACATTGCACAGGTCAGGTGAACGACATATGCCCCCCCCCCCCCCCCCCCACACACACACATGGGAGGTTTAACCGTCAGGTTTCCCTTGAAAAATCTCTTAAAACTCACAACCCAGTTTGTATAGCATTGTACTACAACCACTCCCACCCCCAACCCCCTTCACACACACAAACTATTGTGCTAGCACCAATGGCAAGTGTAGTTAATATACGACTGACCGCTCCTCGTATGCTTTCCTTATCAACAGCACCAGTGGTACCACGATGTAAAGTCTGTGCGCATAGGGTAAAACCCTCGTACCCCTCATTTCAATTAGCTTCATTGGACAGCTGTAACACTGCACTACGTGCCAGTCCGACACGACCGATCTGCTATTGTGTACTTGTGTACCCCCACCTGATACATGTAGCATTAAGAATAGACTTTCCGCATATCACCCGTTCTCGTATGCCTTACTGTACCGCCTGACGACCACTTAACTATGTGGACAATCTTTCCTACCTTTTGTCACAGAAACCCTACCCTGCCGTTTACACCAACTTGATCCCGCTGGCTCAACACACCTACCTTCCCATCTAGACACCTACCCTACCATCTCCACCCACTTCACCCAGGTGCTCAACACCCCAACCTGCTCAACAAGTCAGCTACCCTACCCACTTCCCAATCCAAGGGCGACCCGCCCCTCCGACAAGTGACCTACACTAGACTTGATCAGGAGGCCCAGGTCTACGGCGCCTTGAAATACTCCTAGTTGAAGAGTCCGCAATCATAGCCCTGATATCCTTACCATGGTATGAGGATAAAGATCAGATGAGAAGTCGTCAACGAGGCCTCAACTTTATACCCTCATCTGGGTATTTTAGGGTTCCAGCTATCACAGACCGTTGGTTCCACATTCCAGGTACCAAGGATCAAGGTTTCAGAGACGTAAGTTTCAGGATCCTTGCCATATGTGATGTAGGTGCAACATTGTGCGGAGGCACACGGGCGCTGCCGGTGCGTGCTTATGTGATGTATGTGCAACGTACAATTTTAAGGTTCCTGGTTCCCGATTATATTTTCCATTCGGCTAGTAGAATGGTTATGTTGAGACAGAGTCGAGAAAAAGCGATAGGAGCAGGGCTACCGCAATGCTATTACAAGTATTATCTGGGTCTATTGATGCATGGCTATCGACCCCCCTCCCCCCACATATAGGGAGGGTAGGTGACGCTCGTCTGACCTGTCACGACACTCAGGTCGGTGGGTAACTAGAGGGGGCAACGCATCATGACGTCAAGTGTTCACCACGACATCAGAGACGTCGTAGCAATGAAAAAAGTGTTTTCCATGTTAATTTCATACTTTGCTTACCACAAAATGGCAAGTTTCATACATAACATACAGTACGTGGAGAGTGTATTACCACTGAATCACCACCCGCAGAGTGGAGATTCCACCCAAGCAATAATTGCAAATTTGTTGCAAAGCATAACAAGCACAAGCAAAGTTTCAGCCAATAGACCTCCGGGTTAAACCCAGAGGTCCATTGGCTGAAACATTGCTTGTGTTTTTAGCCGATATATACAAAATTTGAAAGTTATAGTTTGGGTGATAACTCCACTCCGCGGGTGATTTAGTTACAATCCACTCTCCACGTACTGTACAACATATATTCTGTGCAATCCATATGTTTTCCCAAGGAGTCTAGCCATGTTTTTTGTAGGCGTGTTCTCGCCAGTGATTTGAACAGAAGTGATAAAGAAGTAGGAAAACGACGAAACATCTCCCAATACGTCCGACTGTTTTGTGGCACTGTAAGCCTGGTTGTCACATCCACTGTTCATATAGTAGAAATTGGTGTAATAGTGTATGGTGCAGTAGTTGTTGGTGCATTAGTTGTAGGGGTTGACTTGCAGCTGCGGTGTTGCCATTGTTATTGGTGTGGTAGATGTTGTGGTTGGTGTTGTAGTTGTTAGTTAAGTAGTTTATTAGTTGTGGTGTTTGTATAGTACTTAAAGTGTTTGCGGTATTGACTGTTAAGGCTATAGCGGATATAGTTGTTTAATAGTTGGAATAGTTGCGATGGTTGGTTATAGAGTTGCAACTGGAGTAGTTGTTGGTATTGTAGTAGTTTGTACAATAGCTGCGAGTGTTGTCGAGTTCGTATAGTACTGGTTGATATTGTAGTTCTTAGTTCATTAGTTGCGGAGGTTGGTGTCGTAATTGTCAGTCAATTAGTTGTGGTTGTTGGTTTAGTTGTCGTTATTTGCAGCAGTTGTAGTGGTTAGTATTGTAGTTGTAGAGGTTGTGGTAGTAGTTGTTGGTGATGTGATTGCTGTAGTTGTAAAGTTTTGTTTTATAGTGATTAGAGTACTGGTTGTTGGCGTTTTAGTGAGTGACGTAATAGCGGTTTGTGTTGTAGTTGAAGTGGTCGGTGAATAAGTTGTGGTTGCTGTAGTACTTAAAGTGGGTAGTGTAATAGTTGTTGGTGTTGTCAGTGTTGTTGTAGTTGTTGGTATTGTCGGTGTTGTTGTAGTTGTTGGTGTAGTAATTGTAGGTGTTGTCGACGTTGTGTTGTAGACAGTAGTAGCTGATGTAATAGCTATTTGTATCCCTGTGGTTGGTGTAGTAGATGTTGTTGCTGTAGTGACTGGTATAGTAATGGTTATAGCGGTAGTCTTTATGATTGTTAAGTAGTGGTTTCTGATGTAGTAAAGGTTGGTGTAGTTGTGAAGTAGTTGTAATGGTTATTGGAGTTGTGGTAGATATTGAAGTGGCTGGTGCAGTTGTGGTTATTGTGGTAGTTCAGGCAACCCACATATTCTAATTACAATTCTATGAAACTTCGCTAATCGTTTTCTTGTCATTTGAAATTGTTAGCATCTATTTTGGAATTGACATTTTGCACCCCCATCCCGATGCCAGCGATGTAAATTTTACGTGTTTTCCTCTTCGAAATTTTAGAAATGTAAACAATACACATCAGACTTGACGTTTGTAGCAAAATGGCGTTGGTAGTGCATCGCTGAAGCATTTAAGGAAATTCCAAACCATCCCGTTATGTTCTGAGATATTCTTCGATTACAGTGTTTATATAGAGAAAATCTAGTGTTTTTGAGTGGATACCGAATATTATCTCATGAGTGACATAAATAAATGTTTATGTTTCGTGAGCGCTTGCGCGAGCGAAAATACCCATTTACAGTACGTGGAGAGTGTATTATCACTAAATCACCCGCAGAGTGGAGATTCCACCCAAGCAATAATTGCAAATTTGTTGCAAATCATAACCAGCACCAGCAAAGTTTCATCCAATGGACCTCCGGGTTAAACCCGGAGGTCCATTGGCTGAAACATTGCTTGTGTTTTTTGTCGATATATACAAAATTTGAAAGTTATAGCTTGGGTGATAACTCCACTCCACGGGTGATTTAGTTACAATCCACTCTCCACGTACTGTATCTCAGTGACGAGTGAGATAATTTTCAGTATCCACTCAAAACACTAGATTTTCTTTTTATTATACGTTTCTTATAAGAATCCGATCATTCCTGTCGATAAGTCCACTCGTTTCAACCTTGAATTGATGCATGGAAATAAACAGCTGATCGCTGCCTATTCACGCTGCGGCGAAAATTCTCAGTGCGCTTAAGGAAATATAGTTCCAATTCACTTCCATTAATATCCGTTATAACTGGGTCGGTTTTTTGACACAAAATAGATTTAATGCACCTAGAATGATAGCAATAAACGTATTGACTTGAAAAATGTCAACATTAGCCAACATCACAAGTGGAAAGTCAGTCACTGTCATTGTTAAGTACGGGAATACGCGTGAAGTGAAACGCCTCTGATTAAAGGTGACATTCTGTTCTTTAGTGTTTTTGTGATTCTGAAAAGCCTGGATATAGAAGGTATTACCGCTAAACATGGACTTTGCCAACTTTCCAGAATTCTCGCAGACATCAACGGGGCCTACATGTTCTAAACACCGAAATTACCCAGAACTACCTGGAATTACGTAGAAATAGAAGTACTCGAAATTACTTATAATTTATCGAAATTACTCTATAGAGAAAACGTAAAATTGGTGTGATGGGCCTAACTATGAGTATTCATCTTCTGCGCCCCCCCCCCCCCCCCCCTCTCCGGACCATCTCCCGTTCGTTGCTTACAAGCTACAATTCAAGTTACAAAGTGCAAAGTTACTTTCTCCTAGGATCATACCGCCATAGAAAATTCGCTCACCGCCTATCTGGGTACGGTAAATAAGCTGTGGAATAACCCCAATGAACCAAGCATCCTGCTCCTTCCACATCGAATAGACCAGAAACTGACATCATTTCCTGGAAAGCTCTCATACGAGGAAAAAATGTTACATTCCTGTGTTATCAGTGTAGGAAAAGAAGGACGCACATTTTATAGTGGTTATTATACAACTTACTTCCACTTGTACTGAACATTTGTATGAATTGACCAGAAGGTGCAAACGAGGTACGAATTGATGGACACGAAGAGCTGGTCGCCTTATCCCTTTTACCCAATGCCCAGAATAACAAAATTTATTATTTTAATTATAAAATAATGTTATTTTTTTAATTTTTTAATTTTTTTTTATCAAAACAATATCATGTGATCCCTCATTGGAACGAGCTCGATGAGCTCGTTCCAATGTGGGGGTCACATGATGTGGTTTTGTTGAAATATTTTAATTATTTTTTTATTATTTTAATTATTTTAATTATTTTATTTATTTTAATTATTTTTTTTTCGACCCCTCATTGGAGCGATCTATGGTTTGAAAGAAAAATAAATACTTTTTTGGATTTTTCGGAAAAAATAATGTTTTTTAAATTTTTCAACGATTTTCATCAAAACCATATCATGTGACCCCTCATTGGAAGGAGCTGTGGTTTTATCGAAATATTTTGATTTTTTTTTCAGTTGATTAATGTGCACATTACGGACGCGACCGATTCGTTACGTAAAGGGTTAAGCGATATCGAAATTCGGTTTTAAAAATAAACCAAAACTGAGACTCTATTTAATAAAACCCTGTTTATCTTTCAGTTTTGTCATTTAGTCATATCCACCCAAGTAATAAAAAAAAATAGCAATCGCTCGCAAAAAATAAACATTTGTCTCAGTCATGAATGATATAACTTCCGGTATCCACTTATAAACAAATCAGCATTGAAGGATTGTTATGTTTTTCTTCCAAACCATAGCTTTGGACCCCTCATTGGAATGAGCTGTGGGTTGAAAGAAAAAAATTTTTTTTTTGATTTTTCGGAAAAATAATGTTTTTTTTTTTAATTTTTCAACAATTTTTATCAAAACCATATCATGTGACCCCTCATTGGAACGAGCTCGATGAGCTCGTTCCAATGAGGGGTCACATGATGTGGTTTTGTTGAAATAGTTTGAAAAACATATTTTTTTCAGCTGCTTAATGTGCAAATTGCGTGGGCGGATGCGACCGATTCGTTGCCTAAAGGGTTAATCGATATCGAAACTCGGTTTCGAAAAGAAACCAAGACTGAGACTGTATCTTATAAAACCCTGTTTATCCTTCAGTTTTGTCATTTGAGGTTATATCCACCCAAGTAATAAAAAAAACTCGTAAGCGCTCGCAAAAAATAAACATTTGTCTCAGTCAGGAATGTGGTACTTTTCGGTATCCACTCACAAAAAATCACCCTTGAAGTATTGTTATTTTCGTTCTTCCAAATGATAGCCTTCAACCCCTAGTTGGAAGGAGCTATGGTTTGAAAGAAAAATAAATAATTTTTTTTTGATTTTTCTGAAAAATCATGTTGTCTTCTTCTTCCGTTATTTTAAGGGTTATGAGACCATGTAATACGAAACCCCATGTAAAATTTAAAAATTAAACCGAAACCAATAACCAAATGTCCTTGAAACTCAACTTCAAAATGTCAATATTGGTCAACAGTGCTCATAGAAATTCAGTCACTGTCACTATCAATGACACGAATGTGCTTGAAGCACTTTGGACTACAGACGACATTCTGTTCGTGGGAGATTCTGAGAAGCCTGAATATATACATTCACAATCCCATTGAAGGTATTGCTGCTAAACATGGACTTTGCCAAGTTTCCAGAATTCTCGCAGACATTAACAGGACTCAAACTGGAACTACTCCTAGTCACAGATACACGGGTACAAGTATGACTTGAAGAGGGCTGAATTCTTGGCAAAACAGTGTTGTTACTTCATGCATTACCAGACAGAATATGCGAAATTTTGCGACTTTGGTCAGGGTTAATTTTGCTGTAATTAAGAAGGCTGTTTACATTTTTTGTGTCATGACACTTGAATTATTTCATGGATTGGCACACTTTCACCACTAAGGCATTGAACCAGATGTTTTCTCATACTGTAGGCTGTTATCCGTTTGTCCGTTTGTAACACAGTATCACTGAACATGTTCTTCATTATTGTATAAATATAATTGAGTCCAAGAGGGCTTGTTTGTAACACGATTTCCCCGGTATCATCCAAACATTGTGCTTGATGGCTAAGACAAATGGACACGCTGGCTCTTGCTTTTCGACAGGTCTTACATCTGCAAACTTTTCAAAAAGTGCAACAGGATCTTTTGTCTTATCTTCTGTGGAATATGCCGTTGGCTTCACGCTCCCGAGATCTCGGCGATTTTCACCAGTCCGGGTTTTGTTTCTCGCTCTTGAGTGCAGATGACATATTTCCTGCCCTCCTCGTCTTCTTTGACTTGGACAATACCCATCTCAGCGAATAAATTTCACTGCCAGTCCGCATCCCGAAATGGAGAGTACTCATCAACCACATAGAATTTAATAAGGATTTGGGGGGCGCTGTGGCTCAGTTGGTAGAGGTGCAGGATGCCAGCCGCGTTGTGTCCTTGGACAAGACACTTCACCCCCACTGCCCAAGTGGGGGTACGGTGGTGTTGTGTGCTAAGGCGTACTGCACATCGACGGTGCACATGTCTTCAACCAGTTAGTGTGTTGGGGAGCTAACAGTTGCTCGCCAATGCGCAGTGGTTCTCACCGGGTACTCGGGCTTCTTCCAGCCGTAAAACTGTCGCGGTCATGGTTAGCCATTGTTCAGATATATGTGACCTTAAACACCAATAAATAAATAAATAATAATAAGGATTTGAGGTTGTATGGTCCGATAACTTTTGTGGCAAACAGTTTATCAATGTCACTTTGAGATAGTGGATCAGCTGCAGGTGGCTTGTTTCCTCTCCCCATTGCTTTCAGCTTGTTTTGCTTATTTTTAGAGTCTCTCGCTATTTGGAAAATCTATGATCGGTGATTATTGATGCCTTATAGTTCTTACTTCTGAGGTGCCGATCAAATGATGATAAGTAGGCCCGAAGTGTTGTAGGTTCAAATTCACTAGCATCCTTTTTTCGAACCGACAGCAGGAAACCAGCAATCAAATCGTAGAGTTCATTTGTTGGAATGATCTCAACACCTCGCGTTTCACCCATTTCTGCAATATACATTTTTAATAACTTCAGGTCATATTCCGTCTTCCTTTTAGTGTTTTTATTTTGTTGCTGTTGGTTGAAATTATCAACATCATCACCTGACAAGTTCACAAATCTCAGATTGTCCATTCTCCTCCTCATCGGTTGAAAAATTGTGGAAATAGCAGGGTTAAGGCCGTCAAGTTCATCAAATAAACCGCCCTGGCCTGACTCATTTGCACCCCCCCCCCCCCCCCCACACACACACGCAGTCCCATGTCCAGTACTCTCAAAAGTCCCATCACCACAGAAGAAATTTCAAAGGAACACATATTCGGCTCATCGAAATCATCAGAGAGTACTTCAAAAGAATTTTGTCCATCTAATTGGAAATTTCCCCACATAATATCTCGGTCAGGTGAACATATAACTCTACGCATTTTGCGAGTTTTTTTTTTTTTGGAACAATCCGGCCTCCGTCGCGCATTGGTACGCGGAAGTGATTTGATCGATACTCGGAACAGGTAGCGTCTTTCGATCTCAGTCAAGTGGCGAGTTTCATGCATCAATTCAAGATGAATACGTGTTGAATTATTGCTGGAAATGATCGGTATCCACTCAAAAACACTAGATTTTCTTTTCATTATACGTTTCTAGAACAAATTGATCATTTCCAGAGATAATTTGTCTCGTATTCACCTTGAAGTGATGCTTTGAAAGCTGCCATTTTGATTGATACCGTGAAAGTGAAAATTGATATGTCTTCACAGTGGGGGATACGATTTCTATCTTTCCGCAATTTTTTCGATAATAATAGCGTGTAATAAAAAGGGATATACGTATCACTAGATTGATTCTATGTATGCTCAGTACCAACCACTTTTGTAATACAACCACGTTTGCAATAAAATTTATTACAAAAGTGATTAACGCGTACCAACCACTTTTGCAATAAAACCACTTTTTGTAATAAACTAACCATTATTGTAATAAACTCTTTTCGGTGATAAATCAGTGACGTCCATTTTATAGTCGGACATTGGGGATGGGTGAGGGACTAGTTTACCTAAACATGTTTGTGTGTCGTTCGATGGAATAATGTGTCCATTCACCAGTTAAAACATGGTAGTGACTGAAGAAAGTACGCAACCACTTTTGCAATAAACTTAATTTATTACAAAAGTGGTTATCGCGTACCAACCACTTTTGTAATAAAACCACTTTTGTAATAAACTAACCATTATTGTAATAAACTCATTTCGGTGATAAATCACGGATGTCCATTTTATTGTCGGACATTGGGGTGGGGTGATGGACGAGTTTACTTAAACATGTTTGTGTGTCGTTCAATGGAATAACGTGCCCATTAGCCTGTTGAAACTTGGAAGTGACTGAAGAAAGTAAGCAACCACTTTTACAATAAACTTTATAGTATATGTTAGGTTTGTCATTTAACGTAACCGATGCGTAATAAATTCATTGCACAATAGGTTAGGTTTGTCATCCAAAGCAACCGACAATTTAATAAATTTACTGCATAATAGGCTAGATTTGTCATCCAAAGCAACCGATAATGTAATAAATTTACTGCATAATAGGCTGGATTTGTCACCCAAAGCAACCGATAATGCAATAAACCTTATTGTAAAATAGGTTAGGTTTGTCATTCAACGTAACCGATGATGTAATAAATTTATTACATAATAGGTTAGGTTTGCCATCCAACGCAACCTATAATGTAATAAATTCATTGCATAATAGGTAAGGTTTGCCATCATACGCAACCGGTAATGTAATAAATGTATTGCATAATGAGTTAGGTTTGCCATCCAACGGAACCGATAATGCAATAAATTTACTGCATAATAGGTTGGGTTTGCCATCCAACGCAACCGATAATGAAATAAATGCATTGCATAATAGATTAGGTTTGCCATCTTACGCAACCGATAATGTAACAAATTTATTGCATAATAGGTTAGGTTTGCCATCCAACGCAACCGATAATCTAATAAATTTACTGCATAATAGGTTGGGTTTGCCATCCAACGCAGCGAATAATGTAATGAATTCATTACATAATAGGTTAGGTTTGCCATCTTACGCAACCGATAATGTAATAAATTTAACGCATTTGCAGTTAAGTTTTCCGTGCAAGACAACCGCTGATATATTAAGTTTATTGCATAATAGGTTAAGTTTGCCATCCAACGCAACCGATAATGTAATAAATTTATTGCATAATAGGTTAGGTTTCATCCAACGCAACCGATAATGTAATAAATTTATTGCATAATAGGTTGTATTACATTACCGGTTGTAACAATGCTTATCGAGTGGATTGTGTGGGTAATTAAAAAGCGCGCAGCTCACGATACATGGTAAAATAGACTGCTGTATTGTTGGGTCAGAGGGGGTATGTCTACCACAGCATGTCTGGCGGTGTAATTCCTATTACGAAAAAAAAAATAAAATGGAAAAACAAGTTACGCAAGTTATCAAAATCTGTTTAATAGGTCACTCGGAAAAGACAGGACGTTTACATCAGTTGGACAAAACTTCAGTGTACAGCTGACAGGCTTGCTCGACTAAACATTCCGTGTCAGCAGGATTGGCATATAAGGAGCTTTGTGTTGCCAAATGCGATAATGAGAGCGTTAATAATATTAATCTAAAATGGAATAAACATATTTTTTATATCTGGTCACGGGGTTTGATGCGCTGATCCACTTTGTATTCGGGGGTCAATGTCCCATGTAAAACAAGATTTTCAATTGGTTGGTAGCACATGGAGGGATCGCGTCAGATTGACCATGAGTGGTCACTGTTACTATTCTGCATTAAGCATAGGTTATTTCTTTTCAAGAACGATGAAAGTTCAGACACGATTATTGCTACGGATAAGTTAGCCGTTGCGCAGTCCGTCCATGCGGCACAAGATCAGGGGCATGCGTAACTGGTTTCGTGTTATGTGGAAGGACTTGATCAGAGTAAATAAATTTCTTTTGACTACTATACATTTGCCAACTGTTATATTGATAACTGAAACACTCATCCTTCCGGTATGGCAATATACCAATCGGCCCGTAGTCAATTGTTACAGTGCCAAATTAGGTTCATGAAAGTTCAGACTCAGATGTTTGATAAGATTACATGAGCGACTGCACGTAATTTATTACTCCGTTTCAGAGCGAGCAATCAGGCCAGTGGTGAATCCTTTTCATGGATGCAAAGGGATCAAACTTGAATCCAGTTTATCACCAGCGTCCAAGTTGCGCCATTCTTTCATGTACCAAAAAGCAAAGGGGCATGTTTTACTTGTTTGTGGCACGCGGAGAGACAAGACCAGAGGGATAACGTGCAGTTGAGTTTACTACTGAATACTCAATATTTGTTATATTTGTTATGTTCATTCAAAAAAAAACAAAAAAAAAAACGGCGAAAGTTTAGATTCATGTGTCAGAAGTGATATGATGTGAGCTCTTTTTCACGGTTGCAGAGTCAGACCTGCTATCACATCCCTAAGAGCAGCCGTTTAGTACATCAGTAGACCAGCCAAAGGCGCCCTCTTGTAATTCAGATGGATCTTGGAAGTCACGTCATGTCACGTGACTGCGGGCGCCCATGTTGTGTTGACATGTAACCAATATACGTGGTTATGTTGTGACGTCATTGTCATAGCGATACGAGGTTCGAATGCGCGCGCGCATCTTGGGTGTATATGGGGACACGTGTTTTGGTCGTCCATTTTGTGTATAGGGGCGCCGTCTTGATTTCTCAAGTGCCACGTGGTTGCCTGGTGACAAGACCTTACCTCTTGGTATAAGATCGGGGGTATGTTTTGAGGGTATGTTTGATTCGAGGGGAGTATGTTCCGGTAGTATAGAATTACACAAATGAACCCGACTTTCGTGTATTTTAGTGGATTTTACTCCGGTAACCATGTTAATGTTGTAGCTGGGACGTGAAAATGTTCCGGATCCAATGTTTGTACGGAGTGTGTTTTGGGAAAACATGGACTTACCCCAAACAACCGATATTAAATATAGAATTACCCAAAACAGCTTGACAATGTCTAAAAAACTATCCATGGATGGATTTATTTCTGAAAATATCGCATCTTCCAGAAACGATGGACGGCAGCGGCAGGGGCAAAGGGGACCAGGAGATTTCGGGATGAGGCGGCAGGGAACCAGAGGCTCTTGGGGTATGGGCGGCAAGGGGCAGGGGCGGTCAGGTAGCAGAAACCGGGGGGGGGGGCTAGGGGCACTAGAAGCGGCGGAGGCTCCTCTTCTTCCATTTTCCCTCTCTGTTTATTGTTTAAAAAAATAACAAGAGTTAAGTTAACCCCATTGAAAGCAGAAAGTGCCTGTATGTAAAATGATTTTCCCTTAGAATCCATTTAATGAGTCCTAGTTAGTGACTCGGTGGATACAAAAATATCGAAATGAGGCTATGATACGTATGATTTTGCACGCATTGAACTCATTTTCATAATCTTCATTTTGAGACATGTGATTTTGCGCGCAATGTGCTCATTTTCACAGCATTCACTGTTCCATTCGACGAGAAACGGTATTCAGTGGGTCTATTTATTTATTTATTTATTTATTTATAATTTATTAATTAATGTATTTATTTATTTATTGGTGTTTTACGACACTTATATAGTCTGAGTCATTTTGTGTCGGTGACAGTTTTTTGAGTGGAGGAAGCCGATGTTCCAGAAGAGAACCACCAAGCAGCGACGAGACCCTATAACCTCTTCAGCGTCACATAAGCCAAGACTGCACTACGCACTGTACATCAGTACTATGCACTGCACAACACAGTCAGGATAATTAAGGTTAAGACGCGTGCACACCAGTCCATCTCAGAACACCGTCAGCTTCCCCACCCGCTCCACATGCGAGCAGACGAGGTAAAGTACCTTGCCCAAGGGCACGAAGTGTTAAACCAAATCAATCACTGAATGGCCACTCCATCAATAGACTAACCGGGTTCAACGGAGCTCAACTTAGGCGATGTTGGTGGCTGATGCACGTCCACCTGTATTGTGATAATTTACTAACACCAGTCAAAAGTGTGTAATAAAATTTCTAATTTTCTCGCCTCATTTGGGGTTAACAGTGTGCGGAAGAATTCAACCCGACCTATAAAAAGGGACAACAAGATCGATAGGAACTACGGGGTTTAAGACAAACTGCGCCCGTAGGAGGAATTCGGGCAGACATATCAAAAGAGATAGATGTCAAACCCAGCTTTTCTCATCCATCCGTGTGCAGTAAGATTTTAGCGCCCACCAAATTTGGGAATAGATTTGACGCTACTTTGTGCTACCCCCTCTCCAAACAAACACACCGTCCGGTCATAAAATGGACGTCCATGATTCATCACAAAAATAGGTGAATTACAAAAATGGTTAGTTTATTACAAAAGTGGTTTTATTACAAAAGTGGTTGGTACGCGATAACCACTTTTGTAATAAAGTTCATTGCAAAAGTGGTTGCGTACTTTCTCCAGACACTGCCACGTTTCAACTGGTGACTGAACACTTTATTCCATTGAATGACACACAAACATGTTTAAGTAAACTAGCTCTCAACCCACCCCAATGTCCAACTATAAAATGAACGTTCGTGATTCATCACAAAAATAGGTGTGTTACAATAATGGTTAGTTTAGTACAAAAGTGGTTGGTACGCGATAACCACTTTTGAAATAAAGTTTATTGTAAAAGTGCTTTCGTACTTTCTTCAGTCACTACCAAGTTTCAATAGGTGAATGGACACGTTATTCGATTGAACGACACACAAACATGTTTAGGTAAACTAGTCCCTCACCCCACCCCAATGTCCGACTATAAAATGGACGTCCGTGATTTATCACTGAAATGAGTTTATTACAATAATGGTTAGTTTATTACAAAAGTGGTTTTATTACAAAAGTGGTTGATACGCGATAACCACTTTTGTAATAAAGTTTATTGCAAAAGTGGTTGCGTACTTTCTTCAGTCACTACCATGTTTTAACTGGTGAATGGACACGTTATTCCATCGAACGACACACAAACATGTTTAGGTAAACTAGTCCCTCACCCCACCCCAATATCCGACTATAAAATGGACGTCCGTGATTTATCACCGAAATGAGTTTATTACAATAGTGGTTAGTTTATTACAAAAGTGGTTTTATTACAAAAGTGGTTGGTACGCGTCAACCACTTTTGTAATAAATTTTATTGCAAACGTGGTTGTATTACAAAAGTGGTTGGTACAATGCTCTGAGATATTCTTCACTACAGGGGTGGCGCCATGGATTTCTCGACAGGGAGGTTGACCTCTCCGACAGGGGGGCGGGGGGGGGGGGGGGGGGCTATAACATTTCACCTCCCAAACGAAGGGAAATGAGTGAAAATTGGTAAATTTGAGAACCAAAATAGAAGCAAATTGAGTATGTTTGTTGATTATTTAACCCTTTACCTAACCTGAAAAGCACACGACACTTGCAAAAATAATTTTTGAATAACTAATTTTTTTCATTTTTTGTCTCAAAAACATAGGTTATGACCCCTCGATGGAACGAGCTCGACGAGCTCGTTCCAACGAGGGGTCATAACCTATGTTTTTGAGACAAAAAATGAAAAAATAACGAAAATTAATTGGCGATTTTGGAGAATAGCGCTGACCGGTTTTGGTCGTTACCTTAGGTAAAGGGTTAAAGTAAACATATTATAATAAGGTCGGGAAATATTTCATCTATATAGCCAGTTTGACGAACGACATTAAGGAATTTCGTGAGAATCACTATTCTCTATCAAAGTTCCAGTGATGCACGGGTTCGAGACTGACAAGAGGAGATATGTACATTCGATTGTCGGAAATTTCTCGTGCAGTCGGGTTTACGAGACTCTCCGACGGACTGACTAAAAATTTTCGACGGGGGGGGGGGGGGAGGGGGGGGGCTGGACCTCTCCGACGGGGGCTGTACCCCCCCCCCCCCCCTGAACCACCCTTGCGCCACCACTGCTTCACTAACAATCTTGATAAGGGGATATACATATTACTGGATGATTCTATGTATGTTCTGAGATACCCTTCACTTACAATCTATATAAAGAGAGCTATGTATATCACTAAATGTTTTGAAATCCCAAAGAACTCTGTATTTGGGGTCACATGCACCAACATATCCGTGTAATTCAAGTGCGTGGAATGAAATATGTTTTCCGACCCTCGGTCGGCTTTTACACCGTAGGGTTAAATTTTGTGTGAGAATGTGGTGAAAAAGGGAAAAAAACATCATTTATACTATTCGCTTTGTTGTATTGAATTTGTATTTTGGGGGATGGGGGTTGTTCGCAAAATGGAAGTGGGCACCTTCGACGTTGTTTATGTGATCCCCGTCATCTGATTTTCAAAACGTTTACAATGTTGTATTTGGTACCAAGAGTACTTAACTGTCCTAAGATTTCGATTTTGTCGAGTTAAATTTAATTTTGAAGTTTTTAAACCCTCAATAGGCAACCTAATAGCATCAACATTTTTCATGCAATGTGGATAACAATTGGAAATGGAGAGTATACTTCTAAATCGTCAAGGTTCATGAAAAACATCAAAGTTAACGTGATTTTGGAATGTAATTAAGAGATCCAGTCTGATAGTAAAAGTAAGTAAAGTTACATAGCTTTATGTTATTTCTACTGAAATCGGCGGTTTCAATGAGAAATGTGTAAAAAGAATGCCTCAATTTGAAGAAACGTAAAAAGGTAAACAATTGCGACAAATCAAGAAACTAAAAAAAGACCCAAAACAAACAGCAATCTCCCAATTTGTTGAACCATCTCTACAACATACTAAAATTACATAAAAATCTGCCATTCAATCTTTGATGACATCGACGTCAATGACGTCACCCGAATATGCGGCTAGAGTCTTTCAGAATTCCCAGGTCGGTACCACAGTTTTACATGTTTTTTGTTGGAGATATTCCCAAAATTTGAAAGACAAGACTTAGTGATTCATCCAGGAGTTGACATTAAAAATATAAAGAAAATTATGTAAAACTCGCATCAGGTCGCAATCGCATCCGGTCGTGATGTCCACGTATAATAATAATAACAGTTTGGCCAGCAGCTGATTTGTCGCGGTTCTCGGACGAGAAGGCCATGGTTACCCCTGTACTCCCAACTGCCTCCCTATTCCCACGCTTCTCCTCTCCTCCCAACACTCGGAGACGAACTGCTTGATGATATCCCTTGTCCCATTCTTCCCAATCTCTCCGATTAGCATATTAACCCTCTCCTTTGAGTCTCCCCCTAACCACATGTCCTTCATTATCCCATCCCACTTCCCCATTATACTCTCAGTGAATCTCATTCTTTTAGGCTGATACTTTGGGCATTCTAGAAGAAAGTGTTCCAGGGTCTCCACCATGTCCAAGTTACACATCTGGCACTCCCTTTCACCGTCTTTCCCATTTTTTCCCCTCAGCTCCAGGGATCGCGACCTCAGCTTGAACAACAGTGACCCTCCAAAGGTGCCATCAAGGTACTCTTCAAAACCTGGCTTCTCTTTATCACGCAGGCCACCCAAAGACCTCTTTGATTTGACCCCCTCTCGCCAATTACGGTTACAATCCTCCATGACCCTTTCTCTGACGATTTTTTTACCCTGGTTTGCCCCAACGTCCAGGTCCGAGATCTCCAATGAGTAGTTCTCTACTAGCTCCCTCACTTGGACCATCCACCCCGTTTTGATATTTGAGTTGAAAATTCTCAGGAACATTACTTTACACCATCGGCTGTCGGGGAGATTTCCCAAATAATTAAGATAACCGAGCTTCAACAGGTCTATCCTGTCCTTGATCCTCATCCACCCAAGCTCACCCCTGATTGCTTCTAGAGCTGCGGCATTACTCGACCACGTTATCCATCGGCCTGCATCGTTCTGCAGGACTTCCAAGCTCTTTACGACCGTCTGGTTTAGGGGTACCACTTCCGTACCGTATGTTATACTTGGCAGCCCCACCATTTCCCAAATTGTTTTCCCCACGAAAACCTTATTGAAACTGTTTCTCCCTATAAGTTTCATTTGGTTAAGGATTCGCTTCCCCTTCAGAATCAATTTATTTGTGTGGTTCCGGTAGATGCCTCTTCCTGTAATGTTTATATTTACCCCCAAATACTCGTAATCACCTGTCTCTCCCACACTGAGAAGTTTGCTGCTCCCTTCCGGAATGCAGAACTCACCCACTCTCCACCTTCGAGTGGGTTCCACTTTGCGGCCCACAGGTATAACTTTGCCCTTGCTTTCATTAAGTTCGAGTCTCCATTTGCTCCCATATTTCCCAACAATTCCCAGCATTTTCGTTAGCCCCTCTTCGCTTTCTGACACTAGAACCATATCGTCTGCAAAAAATAGCCCTGGGATCTTCAAGTCCCCAACAGCTACCCCCTCCTCGCTACGCAGGAGTTCATCTCCCAAACCTTTGATGTACAATGCAAACAGGATCGTCGTAAGGATACACCCCTGTTTTAGGCCTATCTCCATAGGCACACGTTTCGTTGTAAGGTTTCCCAGGCTAAGTTCACTCTGTACATCTTTATATAATGCTTTCATAATTCCAACAAACTCGCCTCCTAAGCCCATAGCCTCCAGCTTATGCCACATACCTTCCCTCCATACTCTGTTGTATGCCTTTTTGATATCCAAAAAGGCCATAAACATCTTTTTCTTTTTTGCTTTCGCGGATTCTATCATTTGGGATAGTGTGAAAAGATGGTCAGTAACTCTCCTTCCCTTCCTGAAGCCATTCTGGATTTCTCCCCAAAACCCTTCTCCTCAATCACCTCCTCTAGTCTCCCATACAGGACTTTACAGAAAACCTTTCCAATGTTGCTACTGACAGAGATCCCTCGATAGTTATCCAAAACGTCTTTTTCCCCCTTTTTGTGAATAAATGTCACTTTACTTTCTCTCCACTCCTTTGGGACCTCTTGATTTTCTATGGCTAGATTGAATAGGACAGTTAGGCTTTCCACGAGTTCCTCTCCCCCTTTTTTTGATAAACTCGTTAGGAATTTCATCCACTCCTCCCGCTTTTCCATCCCTTAATTTTGATATCACCTTTCGCACCTCCTCCGTTTTAATTTCGCTGCACACGAAGCTCGATAGGTTTTCCTCGACCTGATTCGGACACTCTGGTGGGCTCCCCATGCCCCATCGCTTATCGTTTACCTTTTCCCAGTGCTTGACTAGTTCTGATGCGACTTGATCTTGCTCGTCTGTAACTCTGCCATCTACTTTAATACTCTGTGGGTTACTTCCTTTGTTACGTTTATTCACCCATTTCCAAAATACGTTCGAACTCGACCCCCTGTCGTTCTTATCGTCCTAATAAGACTGCTATTTCGTACTCTCCGATTATCGTCTTTAATCTTATTTACATTATTTCGTGCTTGGTGGTATTCTTCCTTAGCAACTCTGGCCTCAATGCTTTCCGCCCCCTTAAGTTTTCTACTTCTCCTGTATGCAGCACATTTAGCTTTTCTTCCCTTTATAGCCCTTTTCAGTTTTTCGTTCACTCTGTACCCAAGTTCCCGTGTTGGCACCCTGGTCTTTCCTACACTTTCCTTTCCTGCCTCCACCAGGCTCGCAACTATGACGTCGGCCATCTTCTGGACACTGCCCCTCTTGGGTACGGATGCAAGCTTTGGTTTCAGTTTTTCATTGAACTTCGCCCAGTCAGCATCTTTGTTGAGTTCCCAAATCTCCTTAGAGCTTCCTTTGCTTTTTACTAGAGTTTTGGCTCTGATCGTCACTGTAATCAAGTTGTGATCACTATCCACCTCCATTTTACCCTCATCATCCACTTCTACCCCTATCACCTCCCTCCATAAATTAATATCTGTGATGATGTAGTCGATTATTGATTTTCTGTCGTTCCTCTCCCAGGTCCATTTCCCCTTACACCTCGCGTCCCTGTTCAGAATCTTCAGACCGAGCTCGTTTGTGAAGTTCAACAGCTTCCTTCCATACCTGTTGACTTTATTGTCCCGACCCTCTATGCCTTCTTCATCATTACCTATGTGGCAATTAAAGTCGCCCATCAGAATTATACCGAGCCCCTCGTTTTGTAATTCGGTGATATTGGACCTTAGTGTTGAGTATATCGAATCATTCCATTCCGGTTTGCTTCCCTCCACCGCACAATACACAACCCCAAGGGCAATACTTTTGTTTTTCCGACTGATCCTTACCCATCCAATTTCTTTCGATACCTCAGCCGGGGTGCTGATGTTTTCCAGGTCTGTGATCAGCGATGGTTTTAAATCCTCTTTAATGTACATGCCTACCCCTCCCTCTTTTTTCTGGCCTTCCGTTCGCCCTACACCTATCCATACGTACCCCCTTACTTGGTCTACCCGTTCCTCGTGTCTTACCCACGTTTCGCTTAAGCCCATGACGTCAAACTCCTCTGCCTCAATCAATGTAGCAATTTCACTTACTTTTCGGTGGAGACCCTGGATGTTGCTATAAACCACTTTCAGGGTGTCAAGGTTCATTGGCTTCCGCCTACTGGTCCCATTATTATCTAGTCCCTGTATGTTTGTATATCCTACTTTGTGTACCTGTGCTTTCCTTGGGAAGCTATTCCTATTGATTTGGATTTTTGGTCCCTTTTCCTTATCCCCATTGTCCCATTTTTTACACCTATGGTTCGTGACACATTTTCTGTGATTATTCCCCCCTTCACTGACCCCCACCCTCCCCTCCCTATACCAAAAAAGGCTCCACCACCTGCAACATATTTTTTCCTATAACCTCTGTACCCCTTGGGCTAAGACGGAGACCGTCCCTTCCATCTAGGTCATTTCTGCCCCAAAACGATCCCCAATTGTCTTCAAAGGGTATCCCAAGTTCCTTACAATACTCCCCCAATTCCTCGTTGGTCCCAATGATCCGCGAATTACGTTCGCCCCCACCACCTAGTACTGGGAGAAGCCCCGAAACCACTACCTGTGCATTCTTGGCATTCAGTTGAGTTATTAAGTCCTTGTAAGTCTCAATAAGCTCAACTGATTTTCTCTCCCTGATGTTGTTGGTCCCCACGTGTACAACAACCACTGGGTCTGGACCTGACCCCTTTACTAATCCACTCACTCTGTCCCTTAGGTCCTCCACCCTAGCCCCCGGAAAGCACAAATTGGTCCTGTTGACACTGTCGGGCCCACACACCACCCTATCCAACCCCCGCACTATACTACTCCCTGCAACCACCAACTGCCTCTTTCTGTCCTTTCCTGTCCTCTTTTCCCGTCCTACTACCCCTACTATACTACTCCCTGCAACTACCAACTGCCTCTTCCTATCCTGTCCAGTCCTCTTTCCCGTCCTACTACCCCTACTACCCCTGTTACCACCTCAGTCCCCACTGGGCCGGCTCGCAATCTTGCACTTCGCCACACTAACCCCCATGCCTACCTCCACCTCCACCTCTTCAGACCCAACCTGCTCCTCAGAATTCTCGAATTTACCTAACACACTGAATCTATTTTGGACACTGCACCCCACCTTCTGCCCACTCCCACTACAAGCCACCTTATCCTCGTTTACCACCTTCCTAACCTTCCCTCTGACTCCTGTCCTGACAGACTCCATATGGTCATCGCTATCTCCCTCACTATCCGATTCTAAAAGAATACGCCTTTTCGCCCCCGACTCACACTACTAGCCTGGGAATTTGACACTCTAGCCCCTACTTCTCCTCTACCCTCAACCCGACGCACCTTCATATTCCCAAAAGACCCACTATCTACGTCAAAAGTCCGCTTCCTACTACCCACCACCTTCCATCCCCCATCGAATGCCACCCTAACTGGGGTAACACCAGACTTTCCTGCCCTCCCCAGTTTCCCCCTCACCACCTGCACCTCTTCCTCCAACTTTACATATGCCTCTAGCAGCTGCATTAGCTCTACGCAGATGGCACACATCCCCAACTCCCCCAGCTCACACCCATCGACATACACCATATTGCAGTGCCTACACATCCGACCGCTGGCCGTCCGTTGGTAACTCACTAGCAGTAGCATCCCCTGTGCTGGCCTCAACCACTCCCCCCACCTGGACACCTATACTAACCGTCTCTGCCCTACTGGTCTGCACCTCTCGCGTCACGAAACACTTACCATCCATATCCAAAATTAGAATGAGAAGCTTGAATTTTAAAAAGCGGTCGAACTCGTAAACAAAACAAAAACAAAACACCGAAAATGACCCGCGCGAAGATAGGGAACACGCCACTGATATCCGATAAAGAAACTAAACAAAACACTAATATAACTATCTTTTATTAAAAATCACATCTATACAGCCCTAAAACAATATATATATATCTACAGAACACCCGGAAGAAAAATATAGATACTTGAGCTAACTTTTGACAACTGAATCGAAATACTCCCAGTTGGTTTGGATATGGACAAAACTTATACGGTTACCATTTAATACAAACCATCATCATCAAAATTTCAATTAATGAAGCACCGGGTTGTTTGGAATCTAATATTATTGTGTCCGTGGAAATATTGCCCACCCGTGGAAAGTGACCAGTCCACGACGTCCGTACTGTACCTGTGTTGCCGATTGTACAGAGCTACAACACGGAAAAAAGCTACTCAAATAATTAGTTTAAGTATCATTCATTGTACTAACAATGTTTATGCATTTGAGAACGATGTATTTTTGGGGCGAATATGTATTGAGAAAATGAAATAAATGAAAAAGTGTTTATTGTTGTTTAAAGTAAAGCACGGCAAGGTACGTTGGAGCTGAACAACTTGTAGGGTGAACACAAAATAGTAACAAATTCTGCATAATCAAGTTGCTAATAATTTAATATATAAAATGAAGCAGTTTCCTTATTATTTCGTCGAGTTATAGTTTTCAGCTTTCAAATTTTAGAAACTTTTTGACAATTTGTTATGGTATACATATAACCTGCTTTTATTTACAAACGCCTCAGAAGTCACGTAGCAGAAAATGCCAAAAAGTTCTACACACACTGGTTTTCAGAATAAATGGGGTGTTGTTTTTTGTTCATTTCGATATTTAATCTTGAAAATTTACTTTGTCCTTGACAGTAGTGTTGTAATTATAATATTGCAGTGTGTATATAACAATAACAAGACTTTGGAGGGCATTGTGGTCTTTTAACGGCCCGACAGGTGTGAATAACAGCCCGACAGCTTATAAAAAGGCCCGAGACGAAGTCGAGGGCAGTTAATAAGCTGAATGGCTGTTATTCACACCTGTTGGGCCGTTAATAAACCACAAGGCTCGACAAAGTCATGTTATTACTATTATTTCCACTGGGAGTCTGAGAAAGTTTTGACTCTATGTTGCATGACATTTTTAAAGCTTTCAATATCGACAGATCGTCCCCAGAGTACCAATGTGTTCTATGTGCCTACTGGCACATAGAACACATTGGAACTCCGGGGACGAGATGATAATATCGTCTGTTGTCAAACAAACTGGTGTCACATGATTATCACATGATCGGCACTTGTTCCCTTTCAATTGCAACGAAGTTAGAAAGCTAAAAAACGGACCCGATGTTTACCGCTTTTAAGTTAGGAATAAAGGATTAAAATATATATAGACTTACTTACATATATACAGCTGCTTGTGTCTATGGGGCTAACTTTACTAGGCATTTTACATATTTAATAATTTTAATAAAATCATATTGTTTACAAGTTGAAGCCATTTCCATTTACGAGCGAACGACAGCAAGGAACAAAAATCACGTGACGTGTCGGGCTGTTAATGGAAGTTTTCACTCATTAACGATCCGACACGTCAAGTAACTTTCTAAAGTTGAGTGTTACGTTTTTGTAATGCCCCGTTAAACTTTGTTAATGTATTAGAGAACGCCCGCTAAAGAGGTAATAATATAAATACATCATCTTATTTTCTTTTTAATGAATGTTGAATATGGTAAAAAATATCGGCAATACTATTATTCTATATGGATAAAATGAAATTAAGGGACAAAACCCCCCAAAGATACACTGTCTCCTTATCCGTGCAGATCAACTGGTTGAGTGTTGACTTATTTTTAGTCGTTCAAATTTGTTCACAAGTCTTTGCTTTGTAACAATGTAGGCACTCTTCCATAAATTATTACAAGGAAATTTCCCACAGAATAAATAATTTATCTTCAAAGATAGTATGGAAGGCTTCGTCAGACTTTGAAGCTTCAGAGCTGCGATACCTGCACACGAGAGCCCAGATATGGGCTTCCAGCACTCAACTGGCTAAGAGCGAAAAATAAAGTATGTTTTGGTAACACGACTGTCTGCCAGGTTATGTAATTGTGGTTAATGAAGGTTGTATTTTATTTAGGGCTGTCACGATTAATCGATTAATCGACTGTTGATCGATCACGGCGAAATCGATTAGTATTTTTCGTTGTCGAATAATCGGTAAATTGTATCCCGTTTTTGACGTTTAATAATTAAAAGAAAATTTGATGAAAAAACTATTGTTTCTAAAGGTAAAGAGTTAAGAACATCGATGTTAAACCCCCAAGAAGCTATTGGAAGCAATTGTCTTTCAGGTACATTCATCAAAGCTTTGATGTTCTGAACTTTTGAACCGTCAGTGTAATAATCAAGACCGGTCGGCAGTTGCGAAGTTCGCAACTGCCGACCGGTCTTGATTGTTACACTGACGGTTCAAAAGTTCAGAACACCAAAGCTTTAAATGTACCTAAAAAAGGATCGTCTTCGTTGTTTCCTTGAGGCAGGTCAACTGACTTGAATTTCATTTTTATCGACTTCAAAGAGAGGGAGGGGGGGGGGGGGATTTAGGTACGATTAATCGATTATGATCGATTATTTGCGACGATTAATCGATTCCAAAATTAAAAAAATCGTGACAGCCCTAATTTTATTGTCTGCTTAAGTGATATAATATCTACACACTGTGGTAATCTGCGTCAAAAACAATTGATTGATTTCGACCATCGAGAGTCTCAGATAGAATTCTTGAGATGACTAGTGTAAAGTTTTACAGTATTAATCGTTGATCACAGCAATTTAACGATACAACAACAACACGCCAAAGAGTCCTCAAAATATTGTTCACAATCTGCTGAATTTCTATACATATTGTTTATATCCACTACATATTAAATTTGAAATTAACATTATATTTCAGAAAATCCCCATCAGAACCTCAGGATGTGAATCAGTGGTTTATACGGCCGGGTTCCAACGCCCGGGGGTAGAAGTCCCGTGAAGTGGGCGGTATAGGTATAAACGATTCGCTAAACTTCACTTCCTACCTATGTTGCAGTCGTAATATAACCAAACGCCAAAGTTCTAAAAGTGACTTTAAACACCAATGAATAAATAAATTCCAGAAGAGTATTGTTTCGTGTAGAAAAAACAAAGAAAAGTGGGAGACTAGAAAATTTATCAAGTGTACCACAAATGTCCTAGGTTTGGAGTCATGCGAAAAAAGTCAATTTGGATGCAAACCACGCCTGGCAATATCAGATTTGGTACTGAATGACACAGGTCTTTGATTTTTGTGTTTGAGTACATTACTGGGTAAGCTGATGCGGTGGGACTCCTTCTAACCATGAGTTCAAACCCAATGCGTTTTAGCTACTTTCCCCCACCCTTTAATTTCACCTAATTTATGGGAGGACTGTAAAATTATTTTTTTTGTGAAATAAAAACAATAATAATTTCTATAGAGATAATGTTGATTAAAAAATATCAGATTTTTTCAAGCATTATAAACTTTTGACCACAATTTTGAACAATGGCTGCCATTTTGAAAAATGACCGCCATTTTGAAAAAATATGAACCAAAGCTACTAGCGGGTATTAAGTTCTTTGGAGAGGTTGAACTATTTCGTTTCTGCATTAATACATTAAGAGTGTACAAAAATATTGCTCAGAAAACGTTACCTGGAAATTTGTAATGAAATAAATTGTAGTTTAATTTGTTCTTCTATATCGTAGGTTTTTGGCCGACATTTTAAAACAAATGACTCCGGAGCTATTAATGCTCACTCGTTGTGAGTTAAAATTATGTTTTCTCATAATTAAAAGAAATTATCGTTTATAAAAATAATCTTTAACAGAAAACAAAAGTATCATTTTCGAAAGATTGAAATTGAATAGTGGAATTTTGTTTGTAATCGTAATTTTTTTTCGGCGCCATTGTGAAAAAAATATTTATCAAAGCCAATTCTGGTGATTCATTTTGTGTAAAAATTATAATCTCTGCATTAAATATAATAAAAAAAAATTGTAGAATTAGTCTTGATGCTTTAATTATCAAATTCCCAAAGAAAGAAATTTTATTACTGAATTGTTTTTTTTCTTTTGGAGCATAGCGTTATTTTTCATGCTAGTGCTACACCATTAACTCTTGAGGAACTTTGTCACTTTTGGCCACTGTTTCACGAGTCGGCCATTTTGTTTGCCCTAAGCCTCTGAACAACTCACAATGTTACCATGCCGACGTTGACGTCTGACATTATTCCCGTATTAGACGTATTATGAACGATATTTTCCGTAATAAGCTATTTGATGGTGATAGTGTGATAAACCATTTTCGATACTGATTATCTGAAAACGTCATTGATGTCTCAGAATAACTAGTCACCATCATAGGCCTAATTCCAACCTTGGTCACTTATTACTACAACGGAACTCTGCCCACAACATGTTGTCGTTTGGTAAACTCGACATTATTTAACCCCTTACTCAACGAATCGGACGCATCCGCACGCGTAATACGCAAATTCAGCAGTTAAAAAAATATTATTTTTCAAAAAAATTCAACAAAACCATATCATGTGACCCCTCGTTGGAACGAGCTCTTCGAGCTCGTTCCAACGAGGGGTCACATGATATGGCTTTGTTGAATTTTTTGAAAAAAATGATATTTAAAATAATAAATTTGATATCGTCTGCGTTGGGTAAAGGACTAAGTACCTATAAGTACCCTGGTAGTTATTTCTGGGAAAATCTTGGATATATGAGCAGGTAATACTTGCCTAGAAACCATTACAAATCCACAGATATAGATCATCAATATCGTGCAAGATATATATCAAATTTCCTAGCCTCAGGGGTTAAATCACTTCGTTTGAAACCAGTACGAAAAATACCATAAAATACAAACCAAACTCTTTGTTACACAGTATAGTTGCTGTGGATTGGTCGTGGGTAGTGATGCATACGGATGAGTTTACCAGTAATAAAAATCAACAGCAGCAAAATTGTAATTAGTGAAACACCTGGGGCCAATACTATAAAACTTTTACAATTGTATTTTCAAGAATTGTGTTTTCTACCTATTAATGTAACTGACTAAAATGAATCATTAGCAATTTAAAAAATATGGCAATTTGCAAGTTGGCAAATGGCCAGATCTTTGAAAACGCCAATGGTTCATTTCAACCCATTTAAAGTCATAACTTGAAAATACAATTCTAGAAAATACAATTGTAAAAGTTTTATAGTATTGACCCCTGTTTTACCCGGTTCTTCATTAATTACATCTTTGATGATTATTCCTTTTAGAGGTGTTTGTAATCTAATGTTATTGCGTCCGTGGAAATACTGCCCACCCGTGATAAGTGACCAGTCCACGGTCGCTGTACTGTTCACCCTGGCTTACCCATTTCCCTTTCATTGCAAGCGGAACAAAAACGAAAGTGTGCGCGTGTGTGTGTGTGTGGGGGGGGGGGGGGGGGGGGTATAGTTGCTCTGTTTAACGACATATCACTTAATCTCTCGATGGAGATTATTGAGCATGATTCAAAGAGGGGTCAACGTCTATGTTTTTGGGAACACAAAATGATAAAAAAGTGTCTATTCTAGAATGTCCTGGAAGTTATCGCCTTCTAATAGTGTTGAGCAAAGTGTTTACCACTGATAGTAAGTGAATGTTGATTGAACAAAACCTATATAACAGGTACGTTTTATATTCAAGTAGGTGTAAATGTGAGGGACCATGAGTTGCGCACACACCCCAGCCCACCCTTCCTGTCGGCACTATTTACCTTACTGACTAAGAAATAATCCCACCTATTTTCATCTTTACGTATGGTGTCATTTGTGGATCTCGCCTGCCTTTTCCAAGACTGAATAGGGTTTTTCGAATTCGGCTGACTTTTTTTGCCAAGTTCTCAAACATAACCGCAATTAGTCAAGTATTGTTGTTTATTTTGTATAACACTAATAATAATTGGGGCTTCCGCTAATTTGGCTGCCGTAAAGCAGTTATGAAGTAAATTGATTAAAAACTGAAGATATATCAACATTAAAAAAAACGCACCGATAAAAGAAGTTGCCGTTTTCGGGATAAATTTTGTTAAAAAGGGTATAGGATTTTCTTCTGTCACCGTCAACCATTAACCCTTTCAAAATGTTATGCATAAATGTTTACGCCCACGTTTAGTCAAAACGAAATTGGCAAGGAAAGATTAGTAATAATTCATTTCCACTTACCATTAGGGCGGTATCACTGAGGTATCACCGAATGTCGCTAAAAGTAGCAAACACACTCGTCCATTACACAGCGAGACGATACCATTCAAAGCGTCGAAGTTCACAAATTAGGTGATATTCCAGGTATCATGTCATTTTTGAATTGGAGGAGAGCTATTATGGTTCGCCTTAAATGACCAGAGGAGTCCACGTTTGGTCTGCATTAATTCACCTGGGGAGTGATATTTTAAAGTTGTTGTTTTTTTTGTCACGATATCTATACATTTCACTGTTTTGACGTAGTGACTGTGATGTCTCAGTTATTAAATTCAAAAGGTAATGGAACATTTGAGTTTAAAAGAGAAATGGTGCAGAATATGGACAAACATTAGGTGAAATGTTCGTACTTTCAGGAAAATTTGGACTGTTATAGTGAGTAACAAGAACTATACATGTCCCAGGTTACTTACCTAGCATGGTGCTGTCGAAGATGAAAAGTTAATTTCAAAATTCTTAACTTCGATAAGTATGTGTTGAACTTAACTTTTCAGATTAGGCAATATCATGTTTCAATACCAAAACAAGTCAGTCGAAAATTGAACGCGTGGTATGGGGATCAGTTGACGTAATCGAAAAGCATTGTCACTTCCCCCTGAAAATTAGCTATAGGCTATAGCAAAATAATTTGGCAACCACTGCGTACGCTTTTTGACGGTGAATATTTTATCTACGAAGAAAGCCGATTAAGGAGGGTTCTTAGTCTCCCTTAGTATACGGCGTGAAGAGGACGTTTACTGCTCCCAAAAACTCGAGATTATGCGTCCGACTGGGGGAAGTCGAACGTCCGCCTGCAAATGACAAACCCTATGCAAATACCAAAACAGCCCACTAACAAGTAGTAAATTAGGCCAGATGGTTACGATCAAGCAGGAATGATAAATCCAGCATCCCTAACATACTACCGTCAGGTCCGATGGCCACGAGCAAAAAGGAATTCTAAATCCAGCACCCTTAACATACTACCATCAGGTCCGATGGCCATAAGCAAAAAAGGAATTCTAAATCCAGCACCCCTAACATACTACCATCAGATGCGATGGTCACAACCAAAAAGGAATTCTAAATCCAGCACCCTAACATACTACCATCAGGTCCGATGGTCACGTCCAAAAATGAATTCTAAATCCAGCACCCCTAACATACTACCATCAGGTCCGATGGTCAAAAGCAAAAAGGAATTCGGAATCCCGCATCCCTGACATAGTACATGTCTAGTATTTTTACTCTAGTCCTTGGCACGTTTGCTACCTCCATCAGTTATTATTAGTTTCTGATATTAGTTGGAGGGCCTATTTCAAAGGCGCCATGTCGAGTAAGTCCTTCTCCTCATCTTCATTCGCATGATCCTGCTTCTGAAGGATATCGTTGGACATTCCGAGATGTTCAATCGTGTCTGGTATGCCAATGTTCTGAGTTTCGGGAAGAAGCCATACGAGTGCGGATGTCCCAATAGTTGGTATAGCAATGAGTAAGAACATAAGGCTACCATTTAGTTGATCCTGCAAAACAAAAAAAAAAAAACACATTTAGAAAACATTAAGATTCAAATATCACGATTACGAGAGAACGCACTAAGTTCATATTTGACTAACATTTCCTGCACCAATCCACAATGCTCTGACTGCATCTCAAACCCTTCTGAATCTCTCCACATCGATCTTCAACCTTAACCGTACAGTTCTAGTCATTAGCCCATTCTACTTTCACGACCGGGAAAAAAATTGGCCCGACCATTCCCACTTCCAACTCTGATGTCAGAACAAATGTGGTTTCTTTTTGTTTTTTGTGTTCATGGGAGCGTCAGGAACAGCCTTTATGGTTATGCCGTTTCCATGCAGTAGACTATTACCCTGTATAACACTTTAATTTTGTTATGAACTTATCATGTAATAGTGTACTGCAAAAATAAAGATTCGTCCATATCATATTTTTAAAAATCTGACAGTTTTTATACCAGCACAAGGTAACGCTTTGATACAGCATACTGACGTAAATTTTGAAGATGTGTATGGGTGGCACTGTGGGTGAAGCTGTTGATGAATAGAGGTTCTTTAACGAGCCTCCAGTCTGAAGAGAAAACAACCCCGTGGATTACGACCAGTCCACAGCAACTGTACTTTACATCTCTGTGGTAATCTCTACATACTGATGTCCTTATGATGGTCGAGATATATGAAGACTTACAATCCTTGTATGATATCAATTTGAAGCCATTTGATAAAATAGAGGGAACGTTTCGAAAGTTTGTTGAGAGTCTTCTCCATCTGATCAGTACATGTCGCTCTGGTGACTGGGACTTGGACAATAACCTCAAGTATATGCACGATTAATGCGCAGTTGCTTGAAGGTGCAGTTGCTTGAAGAATAACCTCTCAAGCACGCCTCTGTGTAAATGTTACAACTTTGACTGTTCCAAAACATTGTCAGATTATTAGATCGAAGACGACTATGATGAATGATGAGATATTGTGTAAGTACCACATGCTTTCGATTTGTTTTGCATTATTAATGAAAGATTATGAAAGTTGAAACGAGTAGTGCAAAA
This sequence comes from Pictodentalium vernedei, assembly GCA_031216915.1. Taxonomy (NCBI): domain Eukaryota; kingdom Metazoa; phylum Mollusca; class Scaphopoda; order Dentaliida; family Dentaliidae; genus Pictodentalium; species Pictodentalium vernedei. The sequence continues at coordinate 48,645,262 of CM062289.1, forward strand.
TCAAATCTCCCATGGAAAAATACCGACGTGAAAACAGGCTTCATTTTGGTCAAAGGAGTGAATGGCGTTCGTGGGCTTCGAATCGTTTTACCCCTCATTCCATTTTTATGGGAGGCGTCTACAATTCGGTCATCTCTGGGCGGGTACTCCTAGTTGTAATTCAGCTGTGTCCACAAATAACTGGAAAATATTAGCATGATGTAAGGGTAGTTCGAGGGACATTTCCAGCACATAACGACCTATCTCAGTCAATTTTCTGCAAATAGTGTCTGTGATGGAAGCCAATATGCCAACATGTTGGCCGCAAAAATTGAAATGATTTCCCGCAATAATAAAAAAAAACACAAAAATCAGCTAAGGGTATTTAGGGTTTCTCGTCTCCATGAGTTAGTATCAAGCTTCATATCTGAGGTTCAAATGCATATATTGCATCAGGGTCAAGGTCTGAGTTGTACTCTTAAATTCTGATTAGGGCTGTCACGATTTTTTAATTTAGGAATCGATTAATCGCCGCAAATAATCGATGATAATCGATTAATAGTACCTAAATCCCCCCCCTCCCTCTCTTTGAAGTCGGTAAAAATGAAATTCAAGTCAGTTGACCTACCTCAAGGAAACAACGAAGACGATCCCTTTTTAGGTACATTTAAAGCTTTGATGTTCTGAACTTTTGAACCGTCGGTGCAACAATCAAGACCGGTCGGCAGTTGCGAAGTTCGCAACTGCCGACCGGTCTTGATTATTACACTGACGGTTCAAAAGTTCAGAACATCAAAGCTTTGATGAATGTGCCTGAAAAACAATTGCTTCCAACAGCTTCTTGGGGGTTTAACATTGATGTTCTTAACTCTTTACCTTTAGAAACAATAGTTTTTTCATCAAATTTTCTTTTAATTATTAAACGTCTAAAACGGGATACAATTCACCGATTATTCGACAACGAAAAATACTAATCGTTTTCGCCGTGACCGATCAACAGTCGATTAATCGATTAATCGTGACAGCCCTACTTATGATCCGTTAGTGGAACGAGCTTGCTCTAATGAAGAGTCAAGTGCTATGTTTGTGAGTCAAAAAAGTACAAATTGTTAAGTATTCAAAAATTTGTCTGTGGCAAGTGTCTTCTAGCCGGGCTAACCAAATAATTGTTGATTATATTAATTTATTCATTAGATAGATGTTCTTTCCCCAAACTGCTCATTATCAAGTTCGGCAGATATGACTTCAAACTCGGCTGATACGACGCCGATCTCGGCCGATGTGAACCAAACTAGAGTTGTCCCCCGTGACCTGTTACTAAGTGCAACGAATTTGTTTACATCGAATTTTTTCAAAGCTATTCGCCGAATGCAATCACAGAAATTAGGGTCATTAGGAACGATGGAGTGGTTTGAAGCAGCGTTTTTGTATGAGGTATTAATGATTGCAAGAAGAAAGGGTTTGATGGATGAGAGGAAGAAAGAAGAGAGTTGTCCACAAAATTCAACGCAAACTAAGATTCAGTGTCGTGAGCGGAGATTCGTTGAAGTGAGAGGAGAGGTAGATTAGCTGTCTGAACGTCGCTGATTCCCCCACTGAGAAGGCTGTGACGTTGGAGAGCTGAACTAGAAGAGGAATCTTGAGACTTTATAAAAAGAATTAGAAACAATAACACTGTCAGGCAACTGTAATAGATCTTATAAGAGTTTGGAATTATTTATTTTTTGTATAAAAAACAAAGAGGTTAATACTTGATTGGATTCATGTCGGCCTGGATACTCCGCCCCCCCCCCCCCCCCCTTCGTCCGGTGTCAGGCTGATATGAAGTTACCTTCAAGTATCCTGCCCAAAGGCTTATGAAGATAAGGATGATTTAACTTACCAGATGTATAAACTGTGGAGCTATCATGGCTCCTACTCTCGACATCATACATGCAGAAGCTAGTCCTAATACCCTACAATGATATATGATTGCGTGGCAAATATCATACAAAACAAATGGTACGCCCGCTAAAAAACACAAGAACAACAAATCATAAAAAAAGAAAACATAGGATATATATCACCCTTGAATCAAAGTTGGATACAAAATGTACATCATCATCCGATATTTACACAATGTGTACATAATTTGAATACCGGTGACTTGACCCGACTATGCTTAAGATTCCGTTCATTATAGTGGCAGTGTTGTTAACTGGTAGATTGTTAAATTATTGTGGCCATCAAATCTTGTACACATGTGTTTGCCTTGTTTCAATTTATGGGAGAGTGCCCCAGCACTCTCCCATAAATTGAAACAAGGCAAACACAAGCAGGGTTAGAATTGGTATTGGTTGAAGACAAGTGCAACATCGGCGTGCAGTACTCCTTAGTACACAACGCCACCGTGACCCACGTGGGCAATGGGGGTGAAGTGTCTTGCATACGGACACAACACGGTTGCCAAATGTGGGATTCGAACCGAGGACCTCTCGGCTTGCAGCCAGCTTCTCTACCTACTGATCCATCGCACCCCCCCCCCCCCGCCATTTCTGCGTAAACGCCCTCTTCATAGTGTATATTCCGATATCGACGCGAATGTATTTCGTACGTGACGTCTGAAAGTATTGATATCGCCATCCTCGGTTGGCGTCATTTACAGCCAGGATGTATCATTGTTCTATTTTACCGCCTTTAAGCGTACGCAGGTGACTCTAATTTATCTCCGATTTTGAAATAACTTATGTATGTATACATATGAGAGGAGAAATAGCTGTTTAGATTTCCAGGTGTGCAATATTTCCGTGTTACTTTGGTAAATATAAGAAATAAAACTTGGTATAAAATTTTAATCCTTTCGAATCTTACCAAAGTAATACAAGTGTCGAACAAACAATAGGAGTAAGTTATATAAATGCATAACGTGTCTGATAAACGAATATACTAGAAGTCATAGTTAACGATGATTGGAAATTAATGCTCTAATGATAAATGTAAATATAGTTTAGGCATATCCACAGGTTAGGACTACACATGAATATGATGAAACTAATAGTTTGAATTTTTAACAGAACACAACATAAAGTACAGTATGTACATATGTATTTATACCATAATTACCTATTCTACTGTAATAAAAAGCCTATGACATAAATTTTAGCTTTACACTCCAACCGTGGTGAACACGCCAGCAACAGTTAAAATCTACACCAACATCCAAGTTGACCTTTGGTGACCTCGACCTGAATGCAACCTTGTCTAAGTTTATCGCTCGTCGCCTCGCGAAGAGTGAAATGAAAGCGGCAAACATTTAATACCAAAAAGTAACAAACATGCATTGTCTCATGTTAATAAAGCAACCATAACTCGAAATAGTATGTTATTATGTTATTAAAATTAAAAAGGCCCCGTTTCAGCGATAAATTTGACAACGCAAGTACCGCCCACCGGTTCTCAGGTAAACAGAAACAGATTCGCATGAATGTACGTCAACTGTTTAGTAAAATCGAGAAAAAATAATAGCGACTCTTAATAATCTGACGCTCATGGTATACATAGGGTAGCTTGGAGAACCAAATGTTCACCACTCATGGTGAACATTTGGTACAGCAAGCTACTGTGGGTATACCCTACATTTCAATCCCACAATTAATAAAATTATAAAATTACTCTCTCCAGCAGTAAAGCATAGCGGGCTTCATGGTACCTGTTCCTCGCAACATTTAATGTAATAGGGGAAGCAGGCCTCTTGAAAGCTACTTTAAGATCATGTCAAGTGATCCAAAACATACATTCGATTTCATACTCTGATACATACCGGTGGTAAATCGAATAGAAGCTCAGTTAACAAGGTAGTAAATCATGCTAATACCTGAGTTACAATTTCCACCACAAAACATAATTGCAAGTAATACATCTCGTGATGTAGGTTGCCATGACAAACGGAAACACGCCTGTCGTGGTTGCGAGTAATCTTAGTCTTCCAAACTGAAAAAAAACTATACTCCTGCAGAAGTCAATATGGGAAAGAATAAAGCCTGAAAATAAAAAAAAACATCTAATCTGTAGGGTATTGTTTGTGACAGGACGCAATTCATTCATAAGGTCACTGATATACACCGAGGTAGCGTATGCCAAAAAAATAGCCAGGGCTCTATTTTTATGGGCAGCGATGTTGTTGAAAATTCTGGCCGCTGGAGTTAAACATTCCTACCCAAAACGTATTGCAGACTATATCCAGCGGGAAATAGAGTGTGGGTAGATATTCTTTCTACCAGGAATGAGGGAAAAGAAATATATCTTCCGACCTTTTCTAATAAATATAGTTCGGTCAATAAAAAGTCCCAAAAGCTCGAACTGGGCACAATAGAGGCATGACTCATCTTCGTGGAGTAAAGCCCCAATAAGAATATGTTTTGGGGATACGTCAGGTACTTGATTCTCAGCCAAAAGTAACATTAATGGTAAACGAAACAGTATTCCATATTCTACGATAGTAAATTGGTTCAATAGAGAGAGAGCAAAGCACACTCACTATTTTAGCAGAAGCAAAGGCTAAAACAAAATTCTTCTTGGATACCAAAATCTTAATACCGGCATCAGGCCTGAAAATAAACAGTCTGACATTTGCAGAATGAGGTCCACAGATGGTGAAATTGGTGATACTATCCCATACAGTGGGCCAGTTTATCCTCTGGGTACCTCTTTCTGTTTAGTTTTGAGACCCTGATTCAGATTAAGGCTCACAGAGGGTAAATTTAGTGATGCTCCCCTGCTGTGAAGGGTAGCATCACTAAATTCACCCTCTGGGAATCTCATTTTGCAGATGACAGTCTACTTATTTTCTGGCTTGATCGGCATGCCCTAGCAGTTATAAATATGCCTACGGAAGGCAGAAAATAACCCAAAATAAATTCCGCTTGGGCTTGTTTCTGAGAGTGTTGGGCCTTTTCAACCTAAAATGATTTATAAAATTACCCCACAACGGATCGAAGCCGATATGAGAAGCTCTGGCAAACAAAAACGTTTACGGCAAAATAGAACGATAGCCCATAATAGTAATGGACTGCAGCCTCTTAGAATCAAATAAACAAACGAAGAAATCAGCCGGTTGACCTATAGGCGGATGGCTGAAACTAACGTCATTACTCAGATACCAACGTGTGAAAACATCCCACTTAGCCTTATACGCTAAACCAGTGGATAGCCTTTTGTGTGCAGATATGCACTCCACTGCTCTCCAAGAAGAACCTCTTTTTTTTCTCTTCGAAATTACCTGATAAAAGACAAGCGTGATTATGCAACTGTCTAACGTTGTCCGGATACTCCAAGGTTGACACTGGTAGATAAGATTCTCACGAAGAGGTAATAGTGTGAGAACGTGTAGAAGAAGGACCTTATCTGAATCCAGATTGTCGGAGGTATGACAGGAGTAATCAGAATATTTCGACAGCGAGAGTTCCGAATTTTGTTGAGAACGCACTGGGTGATTTTTGTCGGTGGAGAGGCTTAACCGTATATCCAACTCAAATCGAGAGACAGAGCGTCGGCTGTGATGGCGAGAGGGTCTGGGCAAGGCTAAACAGACGTATCTAGCTGATTGTTCCACCGTGTCCCTAAAAGGTCTAGATGAGGCCTGCCCCATTTGTTGCAAAGAGACCTAAGGACTTGTCTGTTCAACATCCATTCGGACGGAATAATCTAGCTTTTGTGGGATAGAGCGTCTGCTAGCACATTCGGGTGACTTGTATGTGTCTGACTAGCGTTCTGATATTGCTTTGATGGGCTTGTAACAGATAATTTCAGGGCAGCTGATAGGAAAGAGGTAGATGACTCCCTGATTCCCTGTGCACTCCACTACCGTCGATTTGTCGGAAAGTACGAGATCTGCATGATCCGACAGAAGGAACAGCCAGTGTCGATAGCCAGAAGAATCGCTAATAACTCATGGTTTATATAGAGCGACGGTTTGTCCTCAGATGATTCAGTATAGCTTCCCAACTGGATCGTTTGCGTCTGAGAATCAGATTCGGGTTGGGAGAGACGAAAGGAATGAGCCAAGAGACGTCACAGGGGAGTCTGATTGCAAATATACTCATTCGGTGAATATTCAGGTCTTTGTGGGTCTACATTCGGACTCCAATTCGGGAGCAGGTAAAGAGGAAATTGACGTAGCTGAGAATTGCCCAGAGGAATGGAGGAGGAGAGACAAACCAGAAGAAGGATTGAGATAAGTGAGAAATTCCACCCCTAGATGTGTGAAAGTGTGAGATGGAATAACGTGTGACGTCTCCCTGAAGAAGCTGTAGAAGACGATGAGCATCTTTCTCCAGAGGAGAGAAACTTGCGTGTATCTAGAGAATGTTGTCCAGATAAGCCGACGAAGTCACCGATGAATGTTCCGAGTGACACGCAATCGCTTGATTCATCAGATGGGTGAAACCCCATGGAGCTAGATTTAGTCCGAATGGATTAGCTCGGAACTGATAAGCAATGCCTCGGAACGAGAATCGGAAAAATCTGCGAGAACGAGGATTTATTGGAATGTGAAAACAAGCATCCTCAAGGTTTATGAAGGCCGCAAAGACATTCTCGTGCCTGATGGAACGGAATGCTTCCATTCTGAACTTCGGAGCTTTGATGAAAAGGTTCATACATCTCAGATCTATCATGGGCCTGAGTTTGCCGTTTTTCTTCAAGACAAGATCCAGTCGATTGTTGAATCCCGGTGAATCAAAACTGGGAACGGCCACAATCGCTTCATTGTCCACCATCTCGGTATCTAAACGACACACTCTAACTTGATATCTCTGAATTGTAGTTGGAAACGAATTGCGAGCAATATGGGGGACTTCTGAAAAGGAAATGCTAAGTCCGAACTTACTAATTGTAGGATCTGAGAGTCGTACGTGATAGTCGGCCACCGAGGAGCAAAATTCGCAATTCGTCCCCCACTGGATACGAAACAAGGTTGAAAACATCACTTCCTGGCCTTACGAAGCCCGTTGAAGGGGAAACCTCTTCCTCCGCTTTTAGCTTTACCTCTAGCTCCGCGGAAGTGAGTAAATGGCTGAGAGGTAGCTAGAAACCTGTTGAGATTAGTTGACTTGTTTGAATTTTGGCGACGTCGGTGTCTTCTCCCCCTGGATGAAGAGCTGTGCTTATCGGCATTAAGTTGGCGCATCAGAATCTAGCTGTACGAGAACATAAGAACTCTTTCTGGAACAGCCTAAATTGTCCCATCAAACATAAGCTGATTAGGCACAGTGGCGGAACGTAATTGATTACGTAGAGTACCAGGAAAAGATGTATTAGAAAATGCAGAGTAACATTTCCCCTGATAGTTCAAGATTCACAACAATGACGACAGAAAAATTAACCCCATTCAGATTGCACAGAGAAAGAGTTCAGAATGGAGCGGCAGTGTCATCAGGCTCTTCAAAAAACAGAACTCTGGCAGCTAGGGTCTCATCGAGGTGATCTGATAAAGAGAAGATCTGGAGAAGCTCTTTAGGGAGACCAGCTAGCATTTCCAAGGTGAATAATGGGACATTAATGGACTAAGGCGCGTGAGCTTGAGAGTAGATACATCTTCATCGAGAGTGAGGAAAAAGGACAAGAACTTCTGAGACGACATTTGAATCGTTTTGCCGTGAGAATAGTGTCGGTTCAAGTAGATCATGAACATTTAGACGCTTGCTCACATTTATAGTCCGTTGATTTTGTCACGAGACTTTCAGGTCTGCATTCACACGAATATCTGACGCCGATTTAGCGTCAGGTAACTGGTAGAGTGCTGAAAACCCATATTTGGGCTTTATCCCCACGAGCCGGTACCACAATTTAAAGACTTGGTATTCTATGGATGTGCTTTATATTATCTTTGGAGGAATATTATTTTATCTGTTAGGATTACATGTAGCCGTGTCACAATTTATGGGAGCGTGCCTTCTGGCACCCTCCCATAAATTGTATCAAGGCAAAGATGCACAGAGAAATTGTAAGGACCAAAAATAATTTAGCACTCTACAAGTTAAGGATACGGAATACGATGGGGCGCGATGCCGTTGCAGTAACCGATTCTTGTCAGGTCACCGAAGTTAAGCAATGTCGAGCCCCGTTAGTCCTCGGATGGGTGACCGTCTGAGCGATCGATTCGGACTCTCGCTTTGTGTTCATGAGCAAGGCACTTAACCCCGATTGTCCACATGTGGGCACGATGACGCCGTGTACTAAGGCGTACTACACGTCCATGGTGCGCATGTCTTCAACCAATCTAACCCTGCCTGTTCTGCAGTGCGGAGATATCGATGCTGGGGATCTGACAGCTGCTCGTTGTTGCTCGGTGATTCTCTCCGGGTACTCCGGTGTCCTCCACCCGTAAAACTGTCACGGTCATGATTAGCCATTGTGCATAAGTATGTGACCTTAAACACCAATAAATAAATGAATAATACGGAATACGATACCCCGATAATGGACATAGAGCTTACATTTAGAGTCTCGAGGGGCGGACGTACTTTGGAACCAACAGAGAAAGATGTTCCTGGGATCTCTTGATCGGACACAGATCCGCTAACAGGAGACCTATTTAACCCTTCCAGTTCAAACCCAGTAGCAATTTCATGACTTGTAACGAGAGCATTGTTGTTAACATCAACCATGCAACCAATAATAGTGGGGTGAGGCAAGTCCGCGGGCGCTGGAAAAACCTTTTTATCCTTTTTAGCGTATACTAATATTTTGAACTTCAGAACACATTTTCTTAGGTCGCCGTAGACGGGGCAATGGTAATCGGTACGACATCAATTGCAGGTAACACACTCAGCATGGTCATCATCAATGTGTTTACGAAGATAACTTTTATCACATAAGATAACGCGAGGAATCTCAAATCAATGGAACCTGAAAAATAGCAATATTTCTGTTACATATGACATAGATAATAACATGAATTTATATTTTAACTCTATCAAAATTACATAATAAATACAGATTGTCCTACGTATGTTGAATGGGATGCACTAACTGACTACAGTACGTGGATAGTGTATTATCACTAAATCACCCGCAGAGTGGAGATTCCACCCAAGCAATAATTGCAAATTTGTTGCAAAGCATAACCAGCACAAGCAAAGTTTCAGCCAATGGACCTCCGGGTTAAACCCGGAGGTCCATTGGCTGAAACATTGCTTGTGTTTTTTGTCGATATGTACAAAATTTGAAAGTTATAGCTTGGGTGATATCTCCACTCCGCGGGTGATTTAGTTACAATCCACTCTCCACGTACTGTATATTATGTAATGAAAGACGTCGTACCATAGACCAAACAACACGTCTTCAACACGAAAGTCAATATGTCGAAGAGAGAAAGTTCAATTTATTTTCCGACTTTCAGTTCGGAGAAAAAATATACTTCCAGGAAAAGATCGCCCGAAAGATGCTTGTTAAATCAAGGTAACAATGGTAAGGTGGATTTCCAGCTACAGGACATATCCAGTGCCATTTATAGCACATCAGTGGTCAATTGGGACACGTCTCAAAATTTGCCGTCCGTGTGTGCATGCCGATATAATGTTATTTGTTGTGTCGATAAATCACTATAAACTGAAAGATACGGAGCTAAACATTTACCTGACTACTGTGGGATTGATTTCAGATGCATGCAGCTTTGACGCCATCCAGCTCACATTGCAAAGGAATTTTGATGCCATTGCCAAGCCACTAATCGCGAACGTTCCTTTTGTCGATTCTGGAAGCAGAGAGTAAGAGTGTAAAATAAGGCCTAAAAAGTTTTTCTCAGCCCCTGGTCCTTTTGGCTAGCGAATTCTCTCTTTTTTATCCAATGTATTCAAAAAGAGAAAAAATAAATGGTTGATGTTTGATATTTTACCCAAATTAATACAACTAATAAATTTGTCCCTTGAGTGCAAGAAGGGTTTGCAATGCTTTAGCATTGCAAACCCTTCTTGCACTCAAGGGACGAAATACACCAGCACTCATGCCATTCTGTAGATTAAAAGGCCTGAAACATAAAACAAACCAAGAACATGAACTTTTCATGGCAAAGAAATCATTACAACGATATAAACAAAATGAAACACCGCCTGCACACATGCAATTTTACAAAATAATGTCCCGAGAAACAGAAAATCTACTTTGTGGGACCTAACGTGAATCTCGTTCAAAATAAAAAAAACCCGGACAATTCAACGGGATGAAGTGTCCCATCTGAGAATGAATTATTCCGGTTGTTACTTGGGTAGGATGATTAAGGAATTGGGCGTATTGTATTATTATTGATCACCTGTTGACAAGATGCAATTAGCGACTGATCAACAGGCCGTAAGATTGATTGTATGTTCTACTTATTGCCACTGTCGTTCCATCCTTGAGAATATAACAACAACATGAGTTTAGAGAGCGTTTTGGTTTGTTATGAACCACTTTAGCGGGCGTTCCTTGGGCCATTATCGCTATTTTTTTTTGGCATCAATAGGCGATAAATGCTCAGGTCATCGCGTGACGCGCAGGGCTCCTGATGTTATCTCCTTTCTATTTGCGTCCGGCGGCCTGACACGTCACGAAACTGAATTATCTCCCATTCCGAAAATCTTCTGTTTCCGCTTTGTAACACATCTCACAGCAGTTGTTATTTTGGAACCTATCTACTGGAACACGAGGAGCCCAATTATGATATAAGGTCAGTATAGATGTGTATCATTCTGATTTCAGGGTTTATTATGTGGGAGGAAGAAGAGGTGAGATATTGCACTGCAAATTAAGATGTTGCGATTTGAATGGTCACACGACACTGTCGTATGAACGATTTCTACGCGATGACCCGAAATGTTCTCGTTAACACGAATATAAGGACTCTGAGCAAGACTCTGCTCTCTGCCCAATCTATAATACCCAAAGAGAAATTATGTTTCAAAGTAGGAATTACATTATTGATGATTTTAGCAATATCTTATCAGGAACCGAAACAAAAACAGACTCAGAAAATACTCGCATATAAAGAGCTGTACTATACACCCTTAAAACTCAAGTGTCAAAACGCCGCACCCACCAAGTTTTATACTAGGTTTGCAAATAGGGTTGTCACATTAACACGCCGGGTGTCACAATTGAGACACTCCAACGAAAATGAAAAGTAATTTCGAGTGTCAGAGATGGAAAAAAAACAACACTTCTTTGATTGGCTCCTTTTGAATTGCATCATCCATTATGTGCATCCATGCTTCACACGACTTGGACGGACTACGCCATTTTAAATCTGAGTTGGGACCTACATATCTTCACACCGACAATCTTTACCTGATCAGAATCTGCACATCTTCGTGAGTATATTATATTGTTTGGGAGTGAGGTGGCTCAGTGGTAGACTGTTGGACTTCTAGGTCCCGAGTTCGACCCCCGCCCGGGACGACCCCCGTGTGTCCTTTGCAAGGCACTTTATCCCGGTTGCCTACATGGGAGCACGATGACGCTTATTCCGGTACCAAATTTACCCAACAAACCTCGTTCAGTCATTTTCTGCCGGATTTTTTTTTCCAAATTTCATGTTTAACAATTTATTTTGACTGAAGTTCAATGTAAAAGTGTTGCTTTCTGCCAACACTTCAAAGTGCAATGTTAGAGTATTTAATGGTGCCTCGCTAACACTGTAAAATGTGATGGTTTAGTGTCATAACACCACACCTAAAGTGTTGTGTATAACACTTGTGCAGTGTTCTGGGTTCAACACTTTCCCATGTCAGTGCAGTACTTTCTGTGCTGTCACTGTAGGAGAACTTGGACAGTGTACCAGACAACATCTGAATGGTTGTAGCATCACTTCAAATTATTAGAGTGTATATTCAACAAACGATGAGATTATCCGACTATCCGAGCGGTAGAGAGCGGTAGAGAAAACTACGTCGATCAGTCATTACACTCTGATAGAAATGTTGATTGATAGGAGACTGTGTCAAGAACAAACTTCGCAACTCTGCCCTATTTTGGTAAAATAAGAATGTATATATTATGTATCGGTGAGGTATACATAGGGATGTGTCCGTTTACTAAACCCTTTCATGACGAGTAAAGTATTGTTTATATAGATCAATCTGGGTTTTTTTTAAGCTGGAACACTCCGATGCTGAATTTGTTTTGACTTCGCTTAGCTCTTACTTTGTATTAAAAAACTTCAAAAGGAAAATGCCGACAACTCATGAATATTCAAACTCGTAACTTAATTGTTCATTTTTTGTTCACACACAAATGAAAGTATACCTCTCTTAGATTTGATTAAACTATTCACTTGGAGTTACTTTGAGGTTACTTGAGTGTCCTCCGCTATTTGTGGTTATAATATAACAGTAGTAACATGAGTTTCTCATGAAATGTATCTGTTGTATCCTGAGAAAGAAGTGCGGAATTACGGTTCTATTACCTCCGTCTTATTAGATTACTACCGGCCCGAGATGATGTCGAAAGCCGTTAAAAAGTCAGGGCACTGTTGTGAATAATTTCTCGCGGGCCGTTAATAAACCGGAACGCCCGACAATGTCATGTTATATTACCATCATTACCTTGACGGGACGTTAATAAATTGTGTTCCCATTAACGGCCTGCCGACTGCTTCTGGTTGCATGGCGCCATGAATTACGGAGTTTTACGGTCCCACTAAACTCCGTTAAATACAGATTATCACCACTGTGTGTGTCTCCGGGAATTCAGATCAAGTCGAGTTGTAGGAACAGAACAGTATTTCGACGAGCCCGTTAGGAATGCAATTCTGTGCCTACAATTCTGTGCCTGCAATTCTGTGCGTATCTCACAATATTGACCACAAAATGTGTTATAAAACTATTTTAAGAGGAACTTTTTCATTTGCCTTATCGATGGAAAGACGCAAATTGAAAAATAGAATAGCGTACATTGAGATCTCCATATTGAGGTCAGTGATGACGTTACACTTCTGAGAAAATTACGTCACTGAGATTCACTTTACTGAATACTGTCTTGCGAAGTGGGGCAACTGTGTGTTTCGTCGACATGAATTTAGTTGTTACTTTTGCAATAATTACTGGTGAATTAAATATCCCTCTTGGTGTAAAGGTTTATTATATTTTAAAATATGCCGTTCATCGTTTATTGAGATGGAGTTTTCCACATTTCATAACGACAGCTAATCCTTTAACTTCAAGAGAGAAGCCTCATCTCGAGCATTCAGGGAAATCCCAATAATAGGCTACAAACCAGCCCAAGATGCCGAAAAGTGGGCATAATTTAACTATTCGTTGAGTTAACTTCCCCAGTGACATTTTAGCATGCCGTGCATACTAAATACGTTACAGGGCGTTTAGTTGGCAGATACAGTGTCATAAACAGATCAGAGAAAACAATATTAGGTGAGGCGAAGCGATCGAAAAATGATATTAATGCTGCTGTATTGGCACCAGCAGAATCACGCGCTTGTATCAGGGGCCCTTAATACGGATTCGGAACAAGGGCCCAGATACATTAAACTTTAATTCCGCAACAGTGCAAAAACTCCCCGATTGTGAGATAAAAAAACAGAGTACGCCTGCTAAAGTGGTAATAATAAAAAACATCATTTTCTGTCCATTGTTCAACCATTGTATTAAAGGGTCGGGTTTTTAGTTCTGTACTTGACCTACGATGCATTGAAGTAACAAACGTGCACTTTTATGGGTTGCGCTTGAATAAATCTCACACGACGGTGGTGGGTTAGACCAGAAAACCCCTTAACGAGGGAACAACAGGCATATAATGTTCCATTTTGTAAGTGCAAATCACGTTGCAAAAAGGTTCACATTATTTGTAATGTTCACTCAAAAGGACGAAATATTGTTTTCAGATTATCCTGCATGTGGGTGGAGAAGCGATTTGCTACCACTCAAAATTCTCAAAACTGTTATGTATCATACAGTACGTGGAGAGTGTATTATCATTAAATCACCCACAGAGTGGAGATTCCACCCAAGCAATAATTGCAAATTTGTTGCAAAGCATGATCAGCACAAGCAAAATTTCAGCCAATGGACCTCCGGGTTAAAACCGGAGGTCCACTGGCTGAAACATTGCTTGTGTTTTTTGTCGATATGTACAAAATTTGAAAGTAATAGCTTGGGTGATAACTCCACTCTGCGGGTGATTTAGTTACAATCCACTCTCCCCGTACTGTATAATCGCTATCAAATGGCTCACTGCGGAAAATATCGCGCACTATACGTCAAATACGGGAATGACGTCAGAAATCAACGTCGACGTGGTAACTGTGTGAGTTGGTTTTGGAAATGTAATTGAATTAATCTTCTCTTTTTTTCATTAACTGGACAGGAACAGTTAAAACTAGAAGTCCTGTCACGAATAGTGCGCTTTTCTAGGCTTAATTGCGCGTTGGAATTGCGCGCAATTGCCATATCGAATGGCATCCAAAGCACGGCAAGTTCTCCTGGTTACTCACAGCAAACACATGCAACGTTTCAGCCAATGGACCTCCGGGTTACCGGGAGGTCCATTGGCTGAAACATTGCTTGTGAACAGGACATATGGACAGAATTTGATAGCTTTACTATGGCCATAAGGCGTGCATTAACGCGCAGATCAACGTGCTATTTGTGCGCATGTCATGACAGGACTTCTAGTTTTAACTGTAATGTAGGCATAAGCGCCTTTCTGTCACAGAATCAGGATTCAGTATTATTTAGCAGACATAAAGCTTGAAAAGCTGACCCAATACCTTGCCTTCCAAATTTCAGGTAGTCCTGCTAGCACCCAGATATTATAATTAAGCAAGTAAAATAGCAGGTTAAATCATTGAAGCAAGTGAATAGAACGAAGTATCCTTTGCTTTGTAATAAACGAAAATAGAGGAAAAACATCAAACAGAATGTGTTGTAAATGGAACGGCAGAATTTCGCGAGAATAAGAGTATTGTTATGATTCGCAGTCATTAAATAGTAGAACAGAATGGACATTGTGTCATTTCTCCCCTCAATTTTTTATAGAAAAGTTATTCTCGAATTGGATTTAAAAAAGATAAACTTGTGATGCAAATAACTTGTCTGCACTCATGCCTAGTAAGTTACAAATCGAGTAACTTATCCTCGTAACAGTTTGGTGAAAATGAATAATTAGAACGGAAAAGGTAGTCCAATAAATATACATGAGATAAGAGTGTTGTCAGGATACTGTACCTTTTTTAGATTACTGACACATAATTTGGAAAATAGCAGTCAATCGTAGCAGCGTAACGTGTTGTTCAAATATTAGACACGGAACGGTTCCGTTAAAATAATCTTCAGAATGAATATAAATATCTACATTTATAATTCACCTGAGGAAGAAATCCAACAAAGTTGGTACATGGAGTTGATAGACTAATATGAGGGGTCTAGACTATGGCATGTGGATATTGTGTTGACATAGTGACTAGGGCTGTCACGAATAATCGATTAATCGACTGTTGATCGGTCACGGCGAAATCGATTAGTATTTTTCGTTGTCCACTAATCGGTAAATTGTATCCCGTTTTAGACGTTTAATAATTAAAAGAAAATTTGATGAAAAAACTATTGTTTCTAAAGGTAAAGAGTTAAGAACATCGATGTTAAACCCCCAAGAAGCTGTTGGAAGCAATTGTCTTTCAGGTACATTCATCAAAGCTTTGATGTTCTGAACTTTTGAACCGTCAGTGTAATAATCAAGACCGGTCGGCAGTTGCGAACTTCGCAACTGCCGTCCGGTCTTGATTGTTACACTGACGGTTCAGAACATCAAAGCTTTAAATGTACCTAAAAAAGAGGATCGTCTTCGTTGTTTCCTTGAGGTGGGTCAACTGACTTGAACTTCATTTTTATCGACTTCAAAGAGAGGGAGCGGGCGGGGGGGGGGGGGGGGGGGGGGGTTAGGTACGATTAATCGATTACCATCGATTATTTGCGACGATTAATCGATTCCTAAATTAAAAAATCGTGACAGCCCTAATAGTGACCCCACTAATTGACAGCGAAACGTAACTGTTTGAAGTATAGACGTTTCTATTTGAATATTGCTGTAAACGACGGACACTCAACCCGTAAGCATTGGATAGGTCCCCTGCATATGGCAAGATATGCGAATTACGGCCCAGACAATGTCGGCTAACACTCCTTATAGGAAGAGGAGACGTTTATAACAGGACGTCATCTGGAGAAACCGCAGATGAAGAACACTTGGTAACACAAAACAGTAAAGTCGGATATGGAGAGCTGAAAGAGACACCCGTCCTAACATAGGATAGAGGCACCTAATTTGGGTATATTAGGATACATGGGCAAAACCAACGATTGAACCATAATCACACGTGTGTTATCCCATTATTCACAAATATCACAAGTATTCTGTGTATTACAGCTATTGTAGGTCAAGCACGATGAACTGTTATCATGGCTTGACTTATTGCTAATACATACTGAGCAAAACGGTTTTCATTTTTCCAAACATACAGGTGCACGAATTTTGGGAATAAAAAAAACAGAATGCCATATTTGGAAGAAACTGAATTCAAAATTAAAACCTTTTTTAATTAGAATCCATACATATGTATACCATTTAGCTCTAGCAATGGGAAAAATAATTTTCCGAGACACATGATAAATGTGTACACTAAGTGACTATAAACCAAAATCATTCAGGGCATAGCTTAAGATGCTTGATGTAGTCTAAACATTACAAATTGCACAAACAACCTAGGCATGGTATAAAACTAACATTTATTAATGAAATAGAATGCCCAAGGTAACAAACACGACTATAGACCTGATACAATTAGGGCTGTCACGATTTTTTAATTTAGGAATCGATTAATCGTCGCAACTAATCGATGATAATCTATTAATCGTACCTAAATCCCCCCCCCCCCCTCTCTCTTTGAAGTCGATAAAAATGAAGTTTAAGTCAGTTGACCTACCTCAAGGAAACAACGAAGACGATTTTTTAAGGAACATTTAAAGCTTTGATGTTCTGAACTTTTGAACCGTCAGTGTAACAATCAAGACCGGTCGACAGTTGCGAACTTCGCAACTGCCGACCGGTCTTGATTATTACAGTGACGGTTCAAAAGTTCAGAACATCAAAGCTTTGATGAATGTACCTGAAAGACAATTATTGCTTCCAACAGCTTCTTGGGGGTTTAACATCGATGTTCCTAACTCTTTACCTTTAGAAACAATAGTTTTTTCATCAAATTTTCTTTTAATTATTAAACGTCTAAAACAGGATACAATTTTCCCATTATTCGACAACGAAAAATACTAATCGATTTCGCCGTGACCGATCAACAGTCGATTAATCGATTATTCGTGACAGCCCAAGATACAATACGTCTAAAAAGCTTGACAAATTTAAACCACAGCTATATGTCAACTCGAACTTAAAACTTGCATGACATAATCAATATAAATATAAATGGATTGATTGAATGTAATAATTAAATAATAGGACGGTAATAAATTAGGAATAACGAATAGCTCTCTGAAGCCTTATAAAGGTCGACACATAGTGAATGTACGGGAAATTACTGGCAACACCGTCAACAAAATGTTTGCAGTGTCGCAGCTTGGGGAACTGTAAATAATGAATAAAAATATATTATATATCCAAATGGTCGATAATACGTTTAACCCTTTACCTAACGAATCGTCCGCATCCGCCCGCATAATATGCAAATTCAGCAGCTGAAAAAATATTATTTTTCGAAAAATTTCAACAAAACCATATCATGTGACCCCTCTTTGGAACGAGCTCGTAGAGCTCGTTCCAATGAGGGGTCACATGGTATGGTTTTGTTGAATTTTTTCGAAAACATTTAAAAAAATGATATTTAAATTAATAAATTTTGATATCGTCTGCCTTGGGCTAAGGGTTAATATCATAAGATAAATACAATAAGAGTCAAGGAGGACTCCAAGTCCTCTTTCTAGGAAAATAGTATAATTTTGTGTCTGAAAGCGTACCGCATCACGGTAAAAATCTGCTCTAGTTGAAAACAGGATATATTTCAGTATATTTTAACCAAAGAAGGCGAAAGCATTGCCCAACTAGAGGAGAGCCCAATTTAAGGGGGTACCCAAAATACTGGTAACTTTGTGTAGCCGTTTCTAACGTAAAGAAAAGGAAATAATTTTCAAAAAAACAATATTTCAAACAAGCCAAAATACGTCGAAATGGGAGTAGGAGACTGAAAGGCGACATTAAGCAGGAAAAATAATTAATTATGATGATGTGATCGTTTCTTGGATCGACCCGAAACACATGATTCTACAGTGTACAAGACAAGTTAGAAATCACCACCCTGAACAAAATCACTGTCTGCCTCCTTTCTGCTTATTTGTAACTTCTAATTGGTGGATCAGTAATCACCTTCCATCTATCTACGAGGCAGGATTTAGTTGGAAATTCGAGGGAGATGTTGATGAACTGATTACAAAGCTATATAGTGAGGACATTAAACTCGATGATGCAGACGTAAGTGTTTCTTCGAATTCGCTACCTCTCGCGGATAATACAGTGACGCGCTCCACCCCAGTGCACAAGAAGAAACGTTTTGGAATTGTGTGCCATAAAACTCCTTCAAATCAAACATTCACCTCCGGAAATGTCAATTCTAAAATACTAAATCCCTCCGAAGTGCTGAGCTACACTATACTGAAATGTTCCTTTAATCAACTTCAGATGCTTGTTGATGGACTGAAAATCTGTTAGAAAGATCAAGAAAACACAATTCAACAAGAATTTTGTGACCTCAACACACAAAATTCTAATAATCAAAAACTATACTTCAAAGAACTGGCTGAGAAAGTGAACGAACTCAAACAAGACACTGATCGCTTAAAGAAAGAAAATTGTAAACTACGAAATGAGGTTGAAACGTAGAAATACAAAGTAAAGGGTCTAGATGGAAAACAAATTACACCATCAAAAATGAAAGGCACCGGGTCATACAGTCAGCCTCACCAACAAGGAGCTATTGTTTTGTCTCCAGTGTGTTGTTCTTACCCCGACACGGACGATACCAAGAGAAGGGAAAATGAGGACATTCCAGTATGTGCACCCGTCACGCCTACTGTTTCAATTAGGATCAAATTCGAGGTATTAAATGAAATGCCCGACCTGTCAAATTCGGACCTTCTCTGCAGGAATAAAAATTACAATGCTACTGAAATTCAAAATTTTAGCCCAACTGATGTGTACCACAGCCAACCTCAACAGACTCATGATTCTGTTCACTTAATTATTGGTGATTCAGTGATAAGGGAAATCGACACAAAACTGATGGCTCTAAAAGGAGAAATTGGGTCTTCGAATTGAAGGATTAGTTCAGTGGCTGGAAAAGAAAGAAGCAAACGATTGTGTGAATAGAATCACTGTTCAAATTGGCATAAATTCATGTAAAAATCAAATTGTTGTGTCGGAAAGGGATATCGAACACCTGGTTGACGTGCTGAAACGCAAATACCCTCGGACAACATTGATTTTATCATCTGTATTGCCCTGATTACTTCATCCCAAGGTAAATGCTATCATCAAAGAGACCAACTGGAGATTAGCAACGGTCCGCAAGAGAACAAATAGTGTTTTTCTGAATAATACCAGTGGCTTCATCAACCAGCAGGGTGTGTGTAAAAGACACTTATATCGTGATGCGTATCATGTGAACAATATTGTCATCAAAGTCTTGGCCAATCGCATTAAATACTCATTACGTAATATATAGCCCAATTTTGTTCAAGCTGCTCTCATTCTAATACCGCCCTTCGTGCATTATGGCTTTTGTTTGTTCGTCTCGGCACGGAAATGGTCAATTGGACGATTGCTCATTAGGGCGTTAGCACTGAAATTGTCAACTGTACAATCGTGCATCCGTGCTTGTTTGAACAAGCAATTACCCATCCGACTACAGAGACTTGGACAGTAAACACGCCTTTTTATATTCCGGGTTCCGATAGTCTGATGGTAGTCCATCTTCTGAATTTGATTGCGTAAAGTGAACACTGCACTGTACAATATTTCCACCATGACCATTTAACAATCAAGGCAACTTTTTTACTCACAGGACAGACTTAAATAAATTCCTGTCACCGTTATAGTTATCTGCCATGTGGACTTGGTGTCCCAATCACAAGAGTGCGCGCGAATGTATGTGCGTACTGGGTATGTATGTGTGTGTGTGTGGGGGGGGGGGGGGGGAGGTGCCAGTGTTCACTCATAATTTTTGGTTCGGTTCTCAGTGTTCCTATAGCCTTTAATTAATGCACGGCTGTGTAAACTGTTTTTTTCTGTTAAGAATATGCGTGTAGGAAACTTAAGAGAAAATAAAAAGAAAATAGCCTATACAGCCTGGAACGTTCAGGGTCTCGTACACAAGCTAGATGACCCTAAATTCATCTCCCTGTTAAACAAGTATGAATTTATATGTATGTTTGTCCGAATCTTGGCATTGTAAAACAACTGACATCACGTTGCCGGGTTATACATGTCTAGATATGTGCCGTAACAGCAACAAGTCTAACCGAGGTGGTGTTGCATTTTACTATCTTGATAAATATAAACCATTCTTTCGAAAATCTGATGCCATCGATGATCTATTGTTGTGGTTAGAATTTGATGGGGAAATATTTAATATGAATGCAACAGTTGTTTTTGTCTCAGTTTATATTCCTCCATCTAACTCAACATTTTGGCAATCACGAGAAAAACTGGATTCTGTGTACGGAAACCTTGAGCAAAAACTTAATCAGTGTGGGGAAAACGATCTAATCATTATGGGAGGAGATTGTAATTCACGCACTGGAGAACTGTCGGATTATATTACAGATGACAGCGACAAGCACCTCCCCCTCCCTGACATCTATACAGTTGATCAATGTGAAAAACGTCAAAGCCCAGATAAACGAACAAACACGTATGGGCAACAACTTCTTACCATGTGTCTGGCTACCAAAATGAGAATAATTAATGGCAGAATCCCTGGGGATTATATGGGGAACTTTACAAGTTATCAGTATAATGGTGCCAGTGTTGAAGACTACATTATAATATCAGATAATCATTTTACAGATGTAGACTACTTTTGTGTGAAATCGCCAACCGAATATTCATATCACTGTCAACTTAGCCTGCACTAAAAATACACAAGTATTATCAGTAAAAGGGCGAATACTAAATATGTCTATGTAAAACCATCATTCAGGCAAAAGTGGCTACCTGATAGCACAGGAAAGGCCAGACAAGCAATCTGTAACCGCGATCTGGAAATTAAAACACAGCGATTTATGATGAAGACATACCCAAATAACAAAGATAGTACAGAAAACGCGGTTTGGGACATTCGCGTGATTATAGCCGACGTAAACACATATGCAACAAAACGAATTCCCCATTCCCCTAAGAAAAAGAGGTCCAAACGGAAATGGTTTGATCAGGAATGCAAGGACCTGAAATCTTCATTGAAACGTGCCTTGACTTCTCTCAAACAAAATCTGTTTGACACTTCTCTCATCCAAAATTTCTTTTCTGCTAAAAAAGCGAACAAGAAAGCAACAAAAAGAAAGACAAAACTTCACTTCAAGGAATTGTGTGACAAACTCGACAATTTAACGACAACTGATCCGAAAGCTGTTGATTACTTCAGTACTATGTTGTGTCAACCACAAAACGCATCGTTCATAAGAACAAGTTCAGTGGCGATGGTTCAAGCCCAATATCCTCTAAATAACGATTCAATCACAGCCACCGAAATTCTTAACTCCATAAAGAAACTTAAAAAAAAAAGCTGTAGGCGATGACAACATTTCTAATGAACTTCTGAAAAGCCTAGCGCCATATATCATAGATCATTTGACAAAATTATTCAATCAAGTATTGCAGTCTCATCACTACCTTGTGGATTGGAGCAAATCTGTTTTATCAACAATATACAAAAAGGGGACCGTCATGATCCAGGTAATTATAGAGCTATTGCTGTGAGTAGCGCGTTAGGCAAATTATTTAATAAGATGATAAACGAGAGGATTAATGCCTTCCTAAAAGACAACAATCTTATAAGCGAGAACCAATTCGGATTTAGGGCGAGACGAAGTACAATTGATTGTGCTTTTATTCTTAAAACGATCATCAACAAATACAAGGTATTAAAAAAGCCATTGTATGCGGTGTTTATTGATTTTAAGAAGGCGTTCGACACAGTAAATAGGCCCCGTCTGTTCGAAAAACTGGAACGTTTAGGTGTGTGCAATAATATATTTCAAGTTCTGCAATCTATGTACCAGTCAAGTTACTACCATGTAAAAACCACCCGGGGTATAGGACCACCCCGGTTATCGACCACCGATGTAAGACAAGGCTGTGTTGTCTTGCCGACGCTTTTTAAAATTTTCATTGATGACTTGCGCTTATGCTTTAATGACGACTGCTCTCCTATCATCATTAATGGTTCACCACTAAATCGTCTTTTGTTTGCCGATGACTTAGTCCTTTTTCGGACACTCCACATGGACTCCAAAATGCACTAAACAAATTAACCGAATATTGCGATGAAAATAAACTGATCGTTAAAGTTGATAAAATAAAGGTCATCCTTTTCAATTCTCGAAAAAAGACTAATCTTCCTAAATTTCAGATCGACACACAAGCAATCGACTATACTCCCGAATATACGTACCTTGGGCTTGTTTTCTCATCCAATGGTAAATTACAAATCGCCCAAAGGGAGCTTAGGCTGAAGGGGTTAAAGGTCTTACATAGCTTATTTAATACCTTTCAGAAGAAATGGTCGCCCTCATTGTTTGATTCTCTAATAAAACCCATCCGTATGTATGGAAGTGAACTCTGGGCTTCTGAGAAAAATGAAATCAATTTTGATACCACCCCATGTGACCGTGTACAACTTCGATTCTACAAGTCTATAATTGGCGTAAACAGTAAATCATCCAATCACGCAGTTAGAGCTGAACTTGGGCAATATCCATTATATATTGACGCAAAGATGCAACTTGTAAAATTTATGTCAAAATTATTTCAATCTTCGTCATCTAAATTATTACTGGATGCTCGGTCAGAAGCCGAAAAATATTTACAGCCAGATTCTGTGTGGCTGAAATATCGGAAAGTTCATGTTAATAACAAGCTACTACTCCATCCACATGACTTTAATAAAGTTAAAGAGAAACTACAAAACCTTCATCGCAACGAATTTTATAATAATATTCATGATGATAGTAAGAAAAAGGGATTAAATAAACTGAGAACGTATAGACAATTCAAGAAAGCTTACACCCTAGAAACGTACTTGACAAACACCACATCGCCTGAAGTAAAAATTATGTTAACTCGATTACGTTTCAGAAATCACTGTCTAATGATCGAAAAGGGCAGACATGTGCAACCTTCGACTCTCGTAGACGAAAGATTTTGCAGATCATGTGACTCAGGAGCGGTAGAAACTGAACTGCATTTCGTGATGGAATGTGCACAATATGGGTTTATCCGGAATAGCGTTTTTCACAGATTAGAGCTTGAAAATTAGAACTTCTCTGTGATGAACGCAGAGGAAAAATTCATATTTCTGATGGAAAATAATGATCCCAGGCTGTGTAACGTCATCTGTAATACGATCCTGTTTTTCTTTAAACGACGCGAACTGAAGCTCCATCAGCAGTCGTGACGTGGTTGCCAGTAACGGCTAATTCTGTATATGACATACTACGACAACAGTCAATACTATCATTTCGTATCAAAATATATCTATGTATTATCTTTACGTTTATTGTTATTGTTATGTATATCTTGCAATCTGCCTGTCCTTGGTGTTTTTGCTGAATAAACTTATCTTATCTTATCTTACTATTTCAAGTTATGGATGCTTTATTAACATGAGACAATAGATGTTTGCTAAGTTGTGGTGTTTTATGATGCAAACTCATTTAAAAACGTAATAAATAATTGCCACTTCCATTTCACTCTTCACGAGGCGACGTGCGATAAATTTAGACAAGTTCGCATTCAGGTCGACATCACCAAAGGTCAACTTGGATGTAGTTTCACTGTAGGTGTAATTTTTAACTACTGAAATCCCATTGCTGACTTGTTCACCACAGTTGATGTGTAAAGCTAAAATTTATGTCATAGTTTTTTATATATAGTAGAATAGATAATGATGGTATAAAATATTATTAGAACACAGTACTGCGATTTCAAAAGTGTCAGAAACCGATTACGAATTTCGATCGGATCACGAACGGGTCATAATCCGGCCAAAATTCTCTGTCCGCTTTTAAAGTAAAGTCAAAATAAGTTGCAGGATAACCACTCATCGAGGGCTTTCCAGACAATAATGTCAGCATCTGGTGTTATTGATGTAGAAAAAGTAGTATACGGAGTTTACAGTGGCTATCTTACAACTTACAGGTATTTTGACTGGTACTGTATCACCAACACACTGTAGAACCTCACCTGTTGAAAGACGAGATTTTGAATTTCAAATACTAGTTCAATTTCTTGACATTGATTTGGTCTTTAATTTTCAGTTGTTTTTTTGTGTATTCCTCCAACATTGTCATGAAATGGAGAGCAATTTTGTGATCACATTACTGCAACCAAAGAAAAATATATATCATCTCAGTTTCCATCATTTGATAATTCCAACACTTTTCATCATTTCCTGAAAGCTTATCAAGAAATAATGTCAAAGAGTTGGAACTATCAACAAAGGAAAATGATAAAGAAAGTTTCACATTGTTATTAAACAACTTATTTCAGCTGGTACTGAGCCAGTGGTTCAGTGGCAATTCAAATTCATAAAAAACTGCGCTCGTGGGGACCCAGGTTCAAGCTTGTGGTCCATTATATGACACATTAGTGTCTTTAAACGTATTGATTTCGAAAAAAAGCTACGAAATTGTATGTGTTAGAGTTTTAATGAATTTCCAGTTTTGGTAATATGTTATTAATTCAAACAGGGATAAAAGGGGCACTAAAAGGTTGCGGTTGGGCCCAGGTTGACTTTTCTAGTCTTGAGGGCACTTATAGGAAATCCCTCAAATGGTTAGTATTTTCGAATATACTGTAACTTACTGTTAATTGTTTAGTCTATTTCTTAATCATTTCAAAATGCAACAGTTCAATTAATAATGCTGTTTACAAAGATGCTGTCCAAATATTATTATTTTTTCATATTTTTGCCTAAAAAATATAACCTACAGTACGTGGAGAGTGTATTGTCATTTAATCACTCGCAGAGTGGAGATTCCACCCAAGCAATAATTGCAAATTTGTTGCAAAGCATAACCAGCACAAGCAAAGTTTCAGCCAATGGACTTCCGGGTTAAACCCGGAGGTCCATTGGCTGAAACATTGCTTGTGTTTTTGTCGATATGTACAAAATTTGAAAGTTATAGCTTGGGTGATAACTCCATTCCGCGGGTGATTTAGTTACAATCCACTCTCCACGTACTGTATGAGAGGCTATGACCCTCCCATTTGATAGGCTCATCCTAATGAGGGGTCATAAGTTATCGGTTTAAGATCAATAAAATTGAGAATTATTATAAATTCTAGGTTTTACAGGTGTATTAACCATATACCAGCTGCCAGACGACATAATCAATTATATTTCTGAAAAATCTAAGAAATATTGTTTTTTCTTCTTCCAAATTATAGCTCATGTCCCGCTCAGTTGAATGCTTTTAATGTGATCATTCGAACGAGGGGTCATAAGCAATGCATTTTGTAAACTTCAGGGAATCGTGGCGCACCCTCCCCCAACCAACGACCAATACGATAGCAAGGTGAGCTAGCTCTCCACACCCTCCTACAACAAAGTGTGGGTGGGGGGGGGGGGGGGCTCAAAGCTCAAAAGAGATCAGTCAGCATGTCTTGTTTGTCACCCTAATTACGTCTGAGGTGACAAGTTAAGTTTAAAAAGGTTCTTGTAATTAATTCACTGGCTTGGAATTGTTACATGATATCTTGGGTAAGTTCAGAAGAGGCGGTCGATTTAGTATTTCCCGGTAATGAACGGTATCTTTTGTACACAAATTGGAAAACTTATATGGATCTTCGTCATTCCGAAGAAACGGTTTATGAACCCCAATCTTATCTAACGTGTGGAAACTGTCAGCTTATCAATATATAGAGGATATTCACGAAAATTTGATGAATACCGAAAATATCTCGTGAGTGGCTACAAAGAAATATGAGGATCTTCACGAGCGACGTGAATTTTCTTTTTATTTAATGCTCTACGACTACAAACTCTCCAATTTGTGGCCTTTATTTGCCATTAAGGCGCAAAATTTAAGTGCCGAACCGGCGTCCATACAAAAATTACAACAACCAAACTCCAACCATTGGAATGTGTGAATATCCGCACAAAAAGTAGTCCCGTCTTATTTCTCCCCTAACTTTACGATTTACCAAGGCTGGCGAATTGAAATAATCGCAATGTGTTTCGAAGAAATAGAACAATAACAAAAAACACCACTTTCTTACTTTCAATAACAAGACACGTCATTTTATTTTTTTTGAACTCAATGCACTGAAGACGTGTGAAGTTGAACTGAAGAAATTTGAAAGTGAGTTCGGCTTTTCGCTGGAAGGTGAATGAGAAAGTCAAACTTTGAAACCGCTGATTTAATGAATTGATTTAGTCACTGTCACTATCAATTATTCGAATTCGTTTGTATTTGGGACTCTGGAATTCATTACTGATGTGCTGACTCGTTTAAAGTACATGTGATTCGTCATCCGAACCTACGATGAAATATCGATTTCTAAATATCATTTTGATATTTCGTTTTGCCGACCGACAGGGGAATATGACTTAATTTTTCAGCGTGAATTGATGCCTGAGCATTAAATAAATATATTTACTTCACAGTTTCTTTTTCAACAACGTTCCAACCGAAAGTTGTCGAAACAGTGCCAACGGCCACAATCAAGACACAGCGTGCATTCAAACTTCATTACATTTATGTCAATAGTAACTCATTACTAAATAATGACAGTTCTCATACAATATTGACATTGCCTTAAACAAATGGTTATGCAGTCTAAATGTTTTTCGAATTCGCATTAATAAATATAATGAGGTTCGAAGGGGTTCAATAGCACTCGTCTACCATCGCATACAACGCGTTTTCTTAAAATGTTTACACTTTGCACCCTGTGACATCGCATAGATTAAAATACAAAATGGCAGTTTCGAAATAGTCTTATTACTGACGGTATTGGAGGACACAGCAATGGCTCTGCGCATGCGCAGACGTTTTGCGTTGAGGCCCATATCGGACTCCAGTTTCTGTTGTTGTTACTTTAGCTTATTTTTTGGTGTGTGTGTGGAGGGGGGGGGGGGGTGTAAATTGAGCGTTTGGCCAGCATTCTAGCGAAAAGGGTGCCAGTATGTATGGGCCAGGGGTATGATGGATAAATACATAGCTTATGGTACTTATTGGAACGAGCTCGTTCCATTGAGGAATCATAGACCATATTTTGGAGGCGAAGGTGAAAAAAAAAAATTTGGCTGGCTATTTTTGTGAACAGAACTGGAAAGCTTTAGTCGTTACGTTAGCTAAAAGGTTAACCCTTTACCCAACGAATCACCCGTATCCGCCCGCGTAATATGCAAATTCATCAGCTGAAAAAGTATTATTTGTCGAAAAGTTTCAACAAAACCACATCATGTGACCCCTCTTTGGAACGAGCTCCAAGAGGGGTCACATGATATGGTTTTGTTGAAATCTTTTTGAAAAAATTTAAAAAATGATATTTAAAATAATAAATTTTGAAATCATCTGCATTGCACATTATGTGATAAAAGAATCTCAAATTCGTCACGATGAAATTCCGACTCACTGGAGATCCTCATTTTATCCTTGTGATGTTAGAACCGATTCTGATTCCTTTGTTACATACTGCCAGCGGTGTTTTCGTGTCACAAAACCCCACTGCTCTTTATTTCCTTGACGGCCAGGGCGATGTCTTTGAGTTCCGAGTATCCAAAGAAACGTTTCGTAGAGCTTAATATACAAAAAAAACGTCATCAAATACTCGACTGATTCCTTTTGTATAGTATTACTACTGTGGAATAGTTTCTGCAAGTACCGTTTCAAAATCCCTGTTTTTTCAATCTCATGTGAGAGCCATGTTATAGTCCGCGGTTAACCGGGCACGAGAATGGGTCAACTATTTCAGCACAACAAGCTGATTCTACACGTGTTCACATCATGATGCAAAACCATTTTTCACCAAGCGAGCTGAGACAGCATGCAGACATACATATATTCAAACCTACACTACAAAGCAGCATAGACACGAAACCCGCCACAAGCAACTGACGTGTTATCTTGGGCGCACACAGATACAGAAGCAGAAAAACAGCATGAGCAGGAACAATGAACTTACCTTTTGAATCTTGAATCTATTAGCATAGATGTAAGGACAGTAGAGAGTTACAGTTAAGACTAGAAGTCCTGTCGCGAATAGTGCGCTTATCTAGACCTAGGGGAGCGCGGTGGCTCAGTAGGTAGAGGTGCAGGCTGCAAGCCGAGAGGTCCTCGGTTCGAATCCCACCTGCGGCAACCGCGTTGTGTCCTTGGGCAAGGCACTTCATCTCCATTGCCCGCGTGGGGGCACGATGACGCCGTGTACTAAGGCGTACTGCACGTCGATGGTACGCATGTCTTCAACCAATCTAACCCTGCCTGTGCTACAGTGCGGAGTTACGATGTTGGGGAGCTGGCAGCTGCTCGTCGTTGCTCGGTGGTTCTCTCCGGGTACTCCGGCTTCCTCCACCCGTAAAACTGTCACGGTCATGATTAGCCATTGTGCATAAATATGTGACCTTAAACATCAATAAATAAATAAATAAATATCTAGACCTAATTGCGCGTTGGAATTGCGCGCAATTGCCATATCGAATGGCATCCAAAGCACGGCAGGCTCTCCTGGTTACTCACAGCAAACACATGCAATGTTTCAGCCAATGGACCTCCGGGTTACCCGGAGGTCCATTGGCTGAAATATTGCTTGTGCACAGGCCATATTGACAGAATTCGATAGCTTTACTATGGCCATAAAGCGTACATTAACGCGCTGATCAACGTGCTATTTGTGCGCATTTCAGGACAGGACTTCTAGTTTTAACTGTAGACCGCGGTGTCTCCAAATGACTGACAATCGCGTTTGAGGACTGCACCCCCTCTCGACTCAAGATGGTTAAAAATATTTGTTTAGTGTGTGTGTGACGGGGGGGGGGGGGGCGGGGGGGGGGGGGCTTGTTCTGGAAGCAAGCGGCGTCAATGTCAAAAAGGGTAGATACGTTAGAACTGCAGAGATATTGACACTGAAGGTGTAGGCAATTCACATGCGCAGTGTATTTAAACAGCAGTTCCATGGGAGGATAGTCCTCAATCATCGTCAACCCAACCTTATATACACATTAGTTACATTAAAATTGGGTGTCCCGAGTGAAAAGGCCAGGTGGCAAGTAATCTAAAATATGTCCTCTTTTTCCAGGTCAAACAACACACGATAATGATTTCCATTGGTATTATTCATGCAAAAGCAGGGCTTTCGTGTTCTTTAATACGTACCTATATAAGACGTGGGAACAATAGCCAAAGCTAACAGTGAACATAATAAAGCGCTGATGCAAATTGTACCGCGACGCCCAATTCTGAAATGGAATGCAAAAAATGTTGGGGTGGTATGAAAACACTTCGTAGAAATTACAGCTGTCAAAGATCACAAGAGGAAGAAAGGAACAATCAATATATTAAACACCAGAATATACACAAAGAAAAAAGTTAAGCACCCCCAAATATAATGGATGATAACATACCAATGTTCATTGAAAGTCTGTTGCTGGTTGTATCTATGGTTATATTGATGATCCAACAAATGGTTGTGGACGTGTATGATTGAATGCGTCCCACAAACAGTTCCCGGGAATCACGTGCACAATGCAACCCACGAATTTTCAAAAATACAGTTTGTGCATGACTCAGAATTGGGTTTTTATAGTGCCTATTTTTCAATGTTCGATCACTATCTGTCACCATGACATCTATGCACATTGGTATCTGTGGTATGCATCCCACCGGTATATCCTGTAACGCAATCGGTCGTCAACTCGACATCCATTACAGTTACCAGACGTTTTGGTAAGAAAACACATGCATACCATCGTAACATGTCCATGTATTTATAGTGCCTATTTTTCAATGTTCGATCACTATCTGTCACCATGACATCTATGCACATTGGTATTTGTGGTATGCATCCCACCGGTATATCCTGTAACGCAATCGGTCGTCAACTCGACATCCATTACAGTCACCAGACGTTTTGGTAAGAAAACACATGCATACCATCGTAACATGTCCAGGGGATGCTTAACTTTTTTCTTTGCGTATATTTGAAATGAAACATGAACCATTCGGAAACTTGAAATTGTCATGTAATAATGCTCTTTAGCCATTCCAGTGTGGCATCAGCATGATTGAAATTAATGAACCGGTACATTGATAGAAGTCATGTGATATCTTTGCGGTATCCATTTTTTAATGTTCTGAGTTAACAGCACACTCCATTCAAGGACAAGGCCAAAGCAAGGTATTTCCGACATAAATTGGAAAGCATCGCTAGGTGACGTTTGTAAAACACGCGCCAATGTTCTTTACTTTATATATATATATATATATATATATATATATATATATATATATATATATATATATATATATATATATATATATATATATATCGTAGGTTTTCTGTTAATTCTGTCTTATCAAAACTCAAGAGTCTCGTCTTTTCAAAACTTTGTTTTATACCGGTGTGACAGGAATGATAGTCCGTAGGAAAATTAGTCCCTCTGGACTATTATTCCGCGGAATTATAGTCCTAGGTCTAACATTCATAGGAATAGTAGTCCGCCGGACTACTATTCCTAGGAATGTTAGACCTAGGACTATAATTCCGCGGAATAATAGTCCAGAGGGACTAACGTTCCTACGGACTATCATTCCTGTCACACCGGTCTCAAACAAGGTTCCTGTTAACGTTCTCGGAATTTCAAGGCGAATTTTTTTAAAAAACGTGAAATCATATCTAGAGTGCCAGTTGGCTGAATACTCCAGACAAACATTCCATTCCAGGTATATTTGAAACGCTTTACTTAAGCTACTCCACCAAACACGTATTAAAAGGAATATTAGTTACCCTTGTGTCTTCCGGGGAATGTGGGAATTTACACCGGTGTAAAAGGAATGGAAGTCCGTAGGAACGTTAGTCCCTCTGGACTATTATTCCGCGGAATTATAGTCCTAGGTCTAACATTTCTAGGAATAGTAGTCCGGCGGACTACTATTCCTAGAAATGTTAGACCTAGGACTATAATTCCGCGGAATAGTAGTCCAGAGGAACTAATTTTCCTACGGACTTCCATTCCTGTCACACCGGTCTGGTGACTCATACAGACGGAGGGACAGCCAAATGATGTATCAGTCCCCAGACCGGTGTAAATTCCCATACACCCCGGAAGACACAATAACAACGGATTTATTTTCATATCATTTTGTTCTGTTATCCCTACAGCTGATATAGCGTTCAAAGCAACAGCTAACAATATCGTAAAATTGGACGTTAAATCTAGTTCATCAAGCTGATTTCCTTACTACAATTTAGTGACACATAATTTCAGCACTCAGCACCACCCCCAACAACACTCTCATCCATTCGTACAAAAGGATATTAACCCTCCCCCTCCCGCGCCAAGCTCCCCCACACACATTCCCTAACTATTTCCACCTCCCAAACAATTCGTGTTAAGCTAGGCTTATTCATTTCCAGACTACTTGACCAAATAACAGGTGGTAACTAATGGGGATAGAATAATACATTTAAAACAAAAAGATTTTTAATTTAATATTGAATATCATAGCAAGTGCTGCACATACGATTCAAGACTTGTTTCACTTTCAAAATACAATTCCAACTTTTCCAAATGGAGCAGTTATTGAAGATATAGCACACCCGTGGACCCTCATTAGCTACTATTAGTGACGATGGGGGGGGGGGGGGGGGGTGGCCTTGCGGTAACCGGTTCTCGTCAGATCAACAAAGTTAAGCAACGTCGAGCCCGGTTAGTCCTTGGATGGGGGACCGTCTGAGCGATCGATTCGGACTCCCGCGTTGTGTCCTTGGACAAGATACTTAACCCCGATTGTCCACATGGGGCGCGATGACGCCGTGTACTAAGGCGTACTGCACGTCGATGGTGCGCATGTCTTCAACCAATCTAACCCAGCCTGTGCTGCAGTGCGGAGTTAGAATGTTGGGAAGCTGGCAGCTGCTCGTCGTTGCTCGGTGGTTCTCTCCGGGTACTCCGGCTTCCTCCACCCGTAAAACTGTCACTACACGATATGACCTTGGCCGTTAATGTGTCGTTAAACCTTAATACATAAATAAATTAGTGACGCTGAATCTCTCTGTTTGTCATTAAAATCGTCGGTGAATGAAGCCTCTAGCGTCGACACATGTGATGTATCAAGTTCCCCAATGGGTTCCTCTTGCAGAAGAGTGTCCAGATTTGTTGGAACTGTCACGAGCGCTGCTGAAGTTGAAGGGTGTTGGTTTGTGTTACCGCGGCCAGCAACTGGTCTTTGT
This sequence comes from Pictodentalium vernedei, assembly GCA_031216915.1. NCBI lineage: Eukaryota > Metazoa > Mollusca > Scaphopoda > Dentaliida > Dentaliidae > Pictodentalium > Pictodentalium vernedei. Next base: position 48,677,941 of record CM062289.1, read on the forward strand.
TGCGTGATTGAATTGTATTTGCTCAAACGCGTCATCAAGGAAATGAGGGAAGTTTTTTCCCACTGACTGTTTTGTGGAGCAGATAATATCAGTATCATTGAAAGGATCAAGAGGACGCTGCCATAATTTGTTATTTCCTGGATTGAGTTCTTCACTTCCGTTATAACGCCCGCATAATTTTCTTTGTCGGTCTCACGTCCATTTTAGAAAGTTCGTCATGAACCATGCAGACGTATTTCAGTTGCGTTGCGCCTTCAACTTTCACCTTAAACGTATTCTTGATCATTTCACAGAAATCCTCCACCCCTCTTCTACAGAAACATAACCGTATGTCAAGCTGTACTTCATTCTGTAATCCAACCGGTGTCCGGGGTAACAACCAAATATTGTTGTATAGTTTTTTGATATCAGCATCAGGTAGTACTCGATTGTGCACGCAGTCACCTTTACCGGGTCATTTAAGTTCACATACCGCAGTTTTAAAACTCGTTGGCGGAATGCAATTCGCTGTCTTCAATAACAAAAGTTTGAGGTGTGGCGGAGCTCTTAAATACCTGTCTATACCATGTCTAAAATTGTCCAGGGAAGAAGTTTTGTACATTTCACTTTTTTTTTCTTGCATCCAGGTTGTCATTCAATTTACACATGTGTAGCTTCTAAAACCAACATCTCTTTTTTCTTATAAATATGTTCTTAGTAAATTGGCTTACGTTCTGTTGCACTTGGCTGTAGTTACTAGTATTACTTTTGTCCTCTTTTCCATACTTTCAGTTTCAGTATGACTTACAAAACGTTTCTTAAAAATAATTTGAGCCATTTTTAATTAAGTACAGTTAAAACTAGAAGTCCTGTCATGAAATGCGCACAAATAGCACGTTGATCTGCGCGTAAATGAACGCGTTATGGCCATAGAAAGACAATTGGATTCTGTACAAATGGCCTGTGCACAAGCAATGTTTCAGCCAATGGACCTCCGGGTAACCGGAGGTCCAGTTACAGAAACATTGCCTGTGTTTGCTATGAGTAACCAGGGAACTTGCCGTGCTTTGGATGCCATTCGATATGGCAATTGCGCACAATTCCTACGCGCAATTAAGCCGAGATAAGCGCACAGTTCGTGACAGAACTTCTAGTTTTAAATGTAGACACCAAAACAAAAACAAAACGCACCATGCACATTCCAAAAGTTAGCCCCGTAAATAAATAATCCCTACATGATACATATGTATTTTTTGTTGTCATTAGAATTTGTTGGTAATACTTTACTTCAAAATATTCAATTAACTTTATGTTTATTTTTTAAACCTATAAATGAACTAGTAAATAAATAGTTATAATAATATAAATAAGGAGGACTTTTTAGCCTTTTTACCAGTCATGGTGTATTCCTGTTGTACACTGTAGTTAACCCTTTTTCAGCCTTTTTACCAGTCATGATATATTCCTGTTGTACACTGTAGTTAACCCCTTTTCAGCCTTTTTACCAGTTATGATATATTCCTGTTGTATACTGCAGTTAACCCCTTTTCAGCCTTTTTACCAGTCATGGTGTATTCCAGTTGTACACTACAGTTAACCCTTTTTCAGCCTTTTTACCAGTCATGGTGTATTCCTGTTGTACACTGTAGTTAACCCTTTTTCAGCCTTTTTACCAGCCATAATATATTCCTGTTGTACACTGTAGTTAACCCTTTTTCAGCCTTTTTACCAGTTATGATATATTCCTGTTGTATACTGTAGTTAACAACTTTTCAGCCTTTTACCAGTCATAGTGTATTCATGTTGTACACTGTAGTTAACCCTTTTTCAGCCTTTTTACCAGTTATGGTGTATTCCTGTTGTACACTGTAGTTAACCTTTTTTCAGCCTTTTTACCAGTTATGGTGTATTCATGTTGTACACTGTAGTTAACCCTTTTTCAGCCTTTTTACCAGTTATGGTGTATTCCTGTTGTACACTGTAGTTAACCCTTTTTCAGCCTTTTTACCAGTCATGTTGTATTCCTGTTGTACACTGTAGTTAACCCTTTTTCAGCCTTTTTACCAGTCAGGTTGTATTCCTGTTGTACACTGTAGTTAACCCTTTTCAGCCTTTTTACCAGTCATGGTGTATTCATGTTGTACACTGTAGTTAACCCTTTTTCAGCCTTTTTACCAGTTATGATATATACCTGTTGTACACTGTAGTTAACACCTTTTCAGCCTTTTACCAGTCATGTTGTATTCATGTTGTACACTGTAGTTAACCCTTTTTCAGCCTTTTTACCAGTTATGGTGTATTCCTGTTGTACACTGTAGTTAACACCTTTTCAGCCTTTTACCAGTCATGGTGTATTCATGTTGTACACTGTAGTTAACCCTTTTTCAGCCTTTTTACCAGTCATGGTGTATTCATGTTGTACACTGTAGTTAACCCTTTTTCAGCCTTTTTTACCAGTTATGGTGTATTCCTGTTGTACACTGTAGTTAACACCTTTTCAGCCTTTTACCAGTCATGGTGTATTCATGTTGTACACTGTAGTTAACCCTTTTTCAGCCTTTTTACCAGTTATGGTGTATTCATGTTGTACACTGTAGTTAACCCTTTTCAGCCTTTTTACCAGTTATGATATATTCCTGTTGTACACTGTAGTTAACCCTTTTTCAGCCTTTTTTCCAGTCATGTTGTATTCTTGTGGTACACTGTAGTTAACCCTTTTTCAGCCTTTTTTCCAGTCATGTTGTATTCCTTTTGTACACTGTAGTTAACCCTTTTTCAGCCTTTTTACCGGTCATGGTGTATTAATGTTGTACACTGTAGTTAACCCTTTTCAGCCTTTTTACCAGTTATGATATATTCCTGTTGTACACTGTAGTTAACACCTTTTCAGCCTTTTACCAGTCATGGTGTATTCATGTTGTACACTGTAGTTAACCCTTTTTCATCCTTTTTACCAGTTATGGTGTATTCCTGTTGTACACTGTAGTTAACCCTTTTTCAGCTTTTTTACCAGTCATGTTGTATTCCTGTTGTACACTGTAGTTAACCCTTTTTCAGCTTTTTTTTTATTTTTACCAGTCATGGTGTATTCCAGTTGTACACTGCAGTTAGCCCTTTTTCTGCCTTTTTACCAGTCATGGTGTATTCCTGTTGTACACTGTAGTTAACCCTTTTTCAGCCTTTTTACCAGTCATGTTGTATTCCTGTTGTACACTGTAGTTAACCCTTTTTCAGCCTTTTTATCAGTTATGGTGTATTCCTGTTGTACACTGTAGTTAAAAACTTTTCAGCCTTTTACCAGTCACGGTGTATTCATGTTGTACACTGTAGTTAACCCTTTTTCAGCCTTTTTACCAGTCATGTTGTATTCCTGTTGTACACTGTAGTTAACCCTTTTTTCAGCCTTTTTACCAGTTATGATATATTCCTGTTGTACACTGTAGTTAACACCTTTTCAGCCTTTTACCAGTCATGGTGTATTCATGTTGTACACTGTAGTTAACCCTTTTTCAGCCTTTTTACCAATCATGGTGTATTCCTGTTGTACACTGTAGTTAACCCTTTTTCAGCCTTTTTACCAATCATGGTGTATTCCTGTTGTACACTGCAGTTAACACTTTTTCAACCTTTTTACCAGTCATGGTGTATTCCAGTTGTACACTGTAGTTAGCCCTTTTTCTGCCTTTTTACCAGTCGTTGTGTATTCCAGTTGTACACTGTAGTTAACCATTTTTCGCCGTTTTACCAGTCATGGTGTATTCCTGTTGTACACTGTAGTTAACGCTTTTTCAGCCTTTTTACCAGTCTTGGTGTATTCCTGTTGTACACTGTAGTTAACCCTTTTTCAGTCTTTTTACCAACTATGGTGTATTCCTGTTGTACACTGTAGTTAACCCTTTTTCAGTTTTTTTACCAGTCATGGTGTATTCCTGTTGAATACTGTAGTTAACCCTTTTTCAGCCTTTTTACCAGTCATGATGTATTCCAGTTGTACACTGTAGTTAACCCTTTTTCAGCCTTTCTACCAGTCATGATGTATTCCAGTTGTACACTGTAGTTAACCCTTTTTCAGCTTTTTTACCAGTCATTGTGTATTCCTGTTGTACACTGTAGTTAACCCTTTTTCAGCCTTTTTACCAGTCATGGTGCGTTCCTGTTGTACACTGTAGTTAACCGAAGGGTACAATTTAAAAAGGTACTGTGGAATGAAAGATACAACGTACAACTCAACCAATCAGAAAGCAGTATTTCATTCCATTTGGAAATAATCTGTGTTCTTTAAAGCGATTCGTTATCAAGTTGAATTTAGATCTCCATGGAGTTTAAGATACTGCTACGAGATAAGGTATTTCCAAATTGAAAATCTATAATACATTACCCTGTTAATTTGTTTTGTTTGTAGAGTACGTGGAGAGTGGATTGTAACCAAATCACCCGCGGAGTGGAGTTATCACCCAAAGTATCACTTTCAAATTCTGTACATATGGACCAAAAAAACAAGCAATGATTCAGCCAATGAATCTCCGGAGGTCCATTGGCTGGAACTTTGCTTGTGATGGATATGTTTTTTAACAAATTTGCAATTATTACTCGGGTGGAATCGCCACTCTGAGGATGATTTAATGATAATACACTCTTCACGTACTGTACATCTTGCGTATTCATTTTTTTTCGATTGCTCATATAGGAACAAATTATTACAGAAGTCCACCAATCTGGGTTGTCACATTCCATATCGTTAGCCAGATCAGATAGGCTAAATCAAACATGGAACCTATGGAAGACATAGGCTTTATGGAATTTGCCGGTTCAGATCGTTTGACTGCTGCAATAATCTAGATTATTCACTGATTCTGTCAGCTACTTAATGGACTCTCACCGGACAATGATCTTTGTTCGCCATTTTGGTCACTATATAACTATACACACCTGTTATTAAAATATATGGACATCAAGGGACCAGGAACTTCCACAAGTCCATTCAGAAACAGGTTGACGTAGAAATTACCAGAAAGACTGATGACTCCAAATGTAACAGCATAAAAGTTAAGCCCAAATGAAAACCTGTAAATATTGATAAAGCGAGTATAAACCCTATTAACATATGATGGTAAACATTTTTTTTCAGATGAGTACAAAAGAATGTTGTTCATGGACATCGTTCTACTATGGTCCTCATAGCATTATAACCTAACTCGAAGAATCACGTGATAGGAGAGCATGGACGTAGGAACCGGGAGGCACATCGCACAGTTTCGGTTCCATATTCAGCAAACGTTGTTTCAGCCTAGTAGGAATTTGTTTTTAAAATATGGGTTCACAAATGCGCGTTTTTAAATGTATATATGTGTTACTCCCAAACATAACTTTGTATATTGTATTCCTACCAGGGGACAACAGAATAGAACTTTTACAATTGTATTTTCTAGAATTGCATTCTATAGCTATGACTTTAAATGGGTTAAAATGAATAATTGGCATGTTTAATGATCCGGCAAATTGCCAGTTGGCATATTGCCATACCTTTTAAAATGCCAATGATTCATTTTAGTCAGTTATATTAATAGACAGAAAATGCAATTCCAGAAAATACAATTATAAACGTTTTATAGTATTGGCTCCAGGGCACTCTGGCACATGAGCCATTAATGATATATATCTCTGTAGGCGTACCCTTCTATGGCACTGTCACTTCTGTCATGTTCAAAATACTTCCTACAACATAGCAGGGGAGGGATGGGTGACCAGGCTTCGTCTATCCGTTTTCCAAATAGTCATCATAAGCCCAGATGGGGAAAATGCCAGCAAAGCAGCAGCGGTAAGACACGGAAGACTGTGTGTGGTGATGTAACGACATATCGTTCCCTGAGTTCCAATGTGTTCTATGTATAGGTTACAGCATAGAAAACGAGTGATATTGAATATACAATCGCGAGAGTTAGTTAACGAGGACTTGTCCGAGTAACTAGCTCGAGCGATTGTATGTTCAATATCACGAGTTGTTGTGCTGTAACTGACTTGTCACATTGATGTTTGCACAAACAATCAAAACACGAACAATCAAACACTCCACTGAACCCTTGTCTGACACGTGTCCATTCCCGTTTAATTAGTTAATTTCTTAAGCCAAACTTGCAAGACACATGAAGATTGATGGAAAGCAAGTGATATTACTTCATTTTTTCCGTTTCGTCATTGCGCTCAAAAGGTTGAGCGAGAAATTAAACGTTCCATTTATCATTTACACCCGGGTGTGGATTTCTTTCTTTAACTCTTTCAATAAAATCAAAAGTCAGGTAAATTCTCGTTTCTCTGTTCAAAACATTTTAGCACAGGTGCACTTAGTCTTTCCTCTCGGCTGTGTTTGTATTAGAACTGACAGGTTACACAATCACTGTCTATTGTTCCTTGATTGGTAAAAGTGTGGCGATATATGTTGAATATCACACATGCTCTAACCAACTCTTCGAAATATATCACACACTTTTAACAAAGGCGTGACGTCATAACTATGTGACAAGTGCCAGTAGGCACATAGAACACATTGGAACTCAGGGGACGATATCTAGTCATTCTTAGCTCCAAACGTAAAAAAACATTGCTCATATTTCTGTTAAAGACATGACGATAACTCGATATAAGCCGACAGGTGTCGGGATCAATGTTAAGCAGTCCGAGTGTTTCAGGCTCTCTGTAGATTCCAGAAAGGGGACAAATTTAAGAGGAACAATTTGAAAAGCCAGACTTACTCCACATTTCTTGTCGGGTGTTAACTGGCATTCGAAACTGAGTGTATGACTATCTTTTCAGGTAAACACTTTAGTGTTCACCTGATTTCTGAACACCCATTAGAAGAACCATCATCTCCAGAACAGGACAATAAAGCCGTCATGTATAGCTCTCGTTCAGGGATGGGGGTGGTCGCGGTGTTTAAAGAAAATACTTTGTTAACTGGTGTAATCAATATATACACCATATTTGTGCATAAAGCAAAAACCACAAGGAACCATGGAACGCCTTATAATTGAAGCACAATCAGCTCGTATCGTAATATTGGTTCATTATCCGATCACTAGTTTGCAGGTTTGAGCACTGAGGGTACTTTTTAGCCGTTACACGTAATTTTCAGCGCAGAAACTAGGGCTGTCACGATTAATCGATTAATCGACTGTTGATCGGTCACGGCGAAATCGATTAGTATTTTTCGTTGTCGAATAATCGGTAAATTGTATCCCGTTTTTGACGTTTAATAATTAAAAGAAAATTTGATGAAAAAACTATTGTTTCTAAAGATAAAGTGTTAATAACATCGATGTTAAACCCCCAAGAAGCTGTTGGAAGCAATTGTCTTTCAGGTACATTCATCAAAGCTTTGACGTTCTTAACTTTTGAACCGTCAGTGTAATAATCAAGACCGGTCGGCAGTTGCGAAGTTCGCAACTGCCGACCGGTCTTGATTGTTACACTGACGGTTAAAAAGTTCAGAACATCAAAGCTTTAAATGTACCTAAAAAAGGATCGTCTTCGTTGTTTACTTGAGGTAGGTCAACTCTCTTGAATTTCATTTTTATCGACTTCAAAGAGAGGACGGGGGGATTTAGGTACGATTAATCGATTATCATCGATTATTTGCGACGATTAATCGATTTCTAAATTAAAAAATCGTGACAGCCCTAGCAGAAACCCCATTTCACTTTCAACCTAGGATCAGTATTCCACAGTTTATGGACGGGAAGGTTGAATAATATCTACAATATGATTATAAATTATTGCCGCGACCCGAAAGTACCAAGATTTGTCGCCTAGATATCAGAGACGCCATTCCAAAGCTACGGTTCAAACAGGGAAGTAGAGAGCAACTTCGTTATGGTGTGGACAGCGTATGGATGGTAGACCACCTCTTATATGGCATACTGTTCACATATGCCATATTTGGAGCTTCTCACAAGTTTATACGAAATTCGGATCCCTTTAATAGAATTCTCTAAGTCTTCAGATATGCTTTGCGCCACAGGGGTCTGTTTGCCGAGCATTCCATAATGTATGAAGTCAATTCTTCTGGTTTACTCTTTTTTCTTGCTCTCCTCCTCCTAATTTTCTTCTTGTGTTTTATTTTTTACCTTTCTTTTTCTTTATATACCTTTTTGTCCTTTGCTTTATCTCTTTTTTTCATTTAACCTTTTCATTTTTAATTTCCTCAACTTTCTTTACATTGTTAATTGTTCATAATATTCACACTGTTTGCTTATTGTTTACTCTGCCATTGTATTTGATATCTCGTACTATAGTTCCTGGAGAGGAGGAGATGCTAAGACAGTGTTAATCACTTTTCCACCAATTTATGTTGCTACACATACAAATAAAATATGTTTAAACTAATAGGGATCCGATAATATTACACGGTTTGTTAATAACCTAATATAGCCAATACGGTATCGGTAAATTCGATATGTGGGACGAGAGTCCGAGCCACCATTTTGATGGATGAAAACACAAAGGGAAGAACACTCTGTTAGCCCTGTCAAGATCTCAACATACTGTCTTGGATGGATATTTTATTTAGACAGGCATTTTCTTATCATTTAATGGTATAAACATCAAATGCAAATAAATCGAGCGAAAAAAAACAAGTTAACTGATAACAGTCTGTTTACATAGTAGGGGGACGACAAAGTCAGACAGACTGTTTACCTGCCGCACTCCATGATATTTCAGTACAAGGCCGCTACCACACGACACCACATTATGCACGAAGAACCCCCCCCCCCCCCCCATTAGGATGGGTCCGTATTTCAACTAGGGCTGTTACGATTAATCGATTAATCGACTGTTGATCGGTCACGGCGAAATCGATTAGTATTTTTCGTTGTCAAATAATCGGTAAATTGTATACCGTTTTAGACGTTTAATAATTAAAGGAAAATTTGATGAAAAAAACTATTGTTTCTAAAGGTAAAGAGTTAAGAACATCGATGTTAAACCCTCAAGAAGGTGTTGGAAGCAATTGTCTTTCAGATACATTCATCAAAGCTTTGATGTTCTGAACCGTCAGTGTAATAATCAAGACCGGTCGGCAGTTGCGAAGTTCGCAACTGCCGACCGGTCTTGATTGCTACACTCACGGTTCAAAAGTTCAGAACATCAAAGCTTTAAATGTACCTAAAAAAGGATCGTATTCGTTGTTTCCTTGAGGTAGGTCAACTGACTTGAACTTCATTTTTATCGACTTCAAAGAGAGGGAGGGGGATTTAGGTACGATCAATCGATTATCATCGATTATTTGAGTCGATTAATCAATTCCTAAGTTAAAACTATTTCGTCTCCGTGATTAAGTAGAGCCCGACCACCCCGGCAGGCATCGGGGTTCAGGTAAATTAAAGTCCCACAATTACTAACTCATGTAGTCGGGATAGTAGGGGTTATTGCATCGAATGCTTTATTGATCCGCGGATAGCAGGTTGTCTGTTACTTTCTTCCTGAATTAATTCCTGTTAGCCATGTTTCGTGTAGATTGGTCTAAATTGTTCCAAATTTTAGGGAAAGCAAAAGGTAACTTATCTCGGGCTTAAGTTCTGGCTCTATTTTCGCGTAGCAGCTCCGACTGCTTTGTATTCTTGTGTCGCGAGTCATTTGATACATCGAAGTAATCTTCAAAAGACCCGGGAAGTGCACCATATTTCCCAGTAGCACATCAAAGAGCAAACGTGCATTTTAAATAAGTATTTTATCTTTGCAAACAATGGATCTCTATGTAAATTATACTCTTTTTTTGTTTGTTTATGACTCGAAGGGAGCGTTTGTACTTTTAGATGCTTACTAACAACTTACTCTTAAGTTACCTCAGATTTGGATACCTTATAGAAGATGACAGCATGGGTTAGTGGTGCAGGGTTTCGATAAATGAAAATCATAGGATAGATATTCTTCAAAATTTATGCCATGGGTTTCCAGGGATTTATCTTCCTATTCGTTTAATTGTCTGATTATTTATGCAAATATTTAGATGCGTTCCACAATTTCTGTTGCGAGTTGGCTTAACGACGAGATATTTCATTTTGCGGGATCTTAGAAGAAGCTGGTTTGCTGAGCACCAGTCATACAGTTTTTGAAGTCCGTGATTGAAACATGTGGCTAAGAGTTTCACTAGGTGTCGAGTCTTGCACGGATGTGTAATCTGCAAAGGAGAGTGGATTTAAGGACGCAAAACGACTAATGTCATTTATATATAACAATAATAACATGGGGCCCAAGCACAGAGCCTCGTGGAACGCCAAAGGTTATTGCGTCTGTGTCGGATTTGGCTTGGTCGTATTGAACATACTCCGCTCTGCCTGAAAGGTAATTTCTAAGCCAAGTGTTTCCGATTTCCCTGAAGCCACAACTCTTAAGTTTAGTGAATACAAAATAATGATTGAAGGCCTTACTGAGCAAAAAACGTAACCAAGGTAATATTTTTACCCTTCTTATTATTCTCCAGCCATCTACTTTTGAGGAGTTGCATCACTGAGTGTATTTTTTCTAAAACTGTATTGGTGATGACATTGGATGTCAATCGTATCGAAGTAGTCCATTTCTCTGTTGCACATGGTCTTCTCTATTACTCACCCCAGGCCTAGAGTTTTATCCGTCCGTTATGGCACAAGTGCCATATCGCTTAACCCATTCACACGCGTGTGTCGTTCTGTGATTATTACACGCCTTCACGTCTATAAAAACAATTACTGAGACACTCAGCAATTTATTTAACAATTATCAACAAAAATAACACATTTTATCGCCTACTAAATTTGCGAGGGGAACCCGTATTGCTATTTCGTCCCCTGAGCTCCAATGTGTTCTATGCAGGGCTATCACGATTTTTTAATTTAGGAATCGATTAATCGTCGCAAATAATCGATGACAATCGATTAATCGTACCTAAATCCCCCCCCCCCCCCCCCGCTCCCTCTCTTTGAAGTCGATAAAAATGAAGTTCAAGGCAGGTGACCTACCTCAAGGAAACAACGAAGACGATCCTTTTGTAGGTACATTTAAAGCTTTGATGTTCTGAACTTTTGAACCGTCAGTGTAACAATCAAGACCGGTCGGCAGTTGCGAACTTCGCAACTGCCGACCGGTCTTGATTATTACACTGACGGTTCAAAAGTTCAGAACATCAAAGCTTTGATGAATGTACCTGAAAGATAATTGCTTCCAACAGCTTCTTGGGGGTTTAACATCGATGTTCTTAACTCTTTACCTTTAGAAACAATAGTTTTTTCATCAAATTTTCTTTTAATTATTAAACGTCTAAAACGGGATACAATTTACCGATTATTCGACAACGAAAAATACTAATCGATTTCGCCGTGACCGATCAACAGTCGATTAATCGATTAATCGTGACAGCTCTAGTTCTATGTGCCTACTGGAACATAGAATACATTGCAACTCATGGGAGGATTTTCAGCTTTCGCCAGGGATTCAGATTGTATTTGCGTTACACGATTTGTAGAAAATTCCAGTGAAATTTCCCTTCTACTTACAAATAGCCCGTCAACGATTTCCGTTCCGCAAATATGCGCGGAACAGAGTTACATTTTCCGCACGGTTTAGTGTTGCTGTAGATGGGGGATCTCAAAGAAAAGGCATGTAAAAAGACGTTTTCCGTACAAGTGTCTAGTCGATTGTCATATACTTACAGTACATTCGCCGTGAACTGGTCGTAATCCAAGCGTAGGCTTTAATGTCCAGAGGTCCCTTGAGTTCCATTTTGTTATATGTGCCTACTGGCACATAGAACACATTGCAACTCAGGGTAAGAGGTGTTTGAAATCTAATATTATTGCATCCATGGAAATATTTCCCATCTGTGGAAAGTGACCAGTCCACAACGGTCGTAATGTATAACGAGTACTTCCGTACAAAGGATATATGAAAGATAGGGGGATATTTGCGTTATAAAATTGTGGATTCACCACACGAGCGACTTTCAGAAAGAGAAAGTGTTGGAGTTCGGATGACCAACAATTGTTTCAAACAGATAACAAAACTTTCCGCCAGACGAGGTCATAGCGGGAGGTGCGAACCGTTGCCCCGGTCACCCCACTATATTCGGGACGAGTTCTGGTCATAATTCTGTATACTTTGTCTTCTCCGGCCACCTTCCAACCCGGCGGCTAACACTCTGGTTGAAGTAGAAGAGACAGACCGGGTCGACTGACGGTGGGAATACAATACTTAACGTAAGAATGTAATGTATGACACATTTCCAAACTCCCAGATGTTTAAACCCATTGAATAAAATGGGGGTGTGGGTGGGGGGAGTCGGGGCTTTTTATCATATAACTACCGCCCAAAACGCCGCGTTGTATTTTTAAATGAAGAATACGTCATACAGTGACAACACCCGATGATTGAGTTTCAATATGGAAGGGGTTTCTAAAGGAGTCGCGGAGGGGAGTTTGGGAAAGAATCGCCCCCCCTCCCCCCCCCCCCCCCCACACATACACAATAATGTTTAGAGTCGGGATATTATCATTAGGGCTGTCACGATTTTTTAATTTAGAAATCGATTAATCGTCGCAAATTATCGATGATAATCGATTAATCGTACCTAAATTCCCCCCCCCCCCCCCCGCTCCCTCTCTTTGAAGTCGATAAAAATGAAGTTCAAGTCAGTTGACCTGCCTCAAGGAAACAACGAAGACGATCCTTTTTTAGGTACATTTAAAGCTTTGATGTTCTGAACTTTTGAACCGTCAGTGTAACAATCAAGACCGGTCGGCAGTTGCGAACTTTTTGATTATTACACTGACGGTTCAAAAGTTCAGAACATCAAAGCTTTGATGAATGTACCTGAACGATGCTTCCAACACCTTCTTGGGGGTTTAACATCGATGTTCTTAACTCTTTACCTTTAGAAACAATAGTTTTTTCATCAAATTTTCTTTTAATTATTAAACGTCTAAAACGGGATACAATTTACCGATTATTCGACAACGAAAAATACTAATCGATTTTGCCGTGACCGATCAACAGTCGATTAATCGATTAATAGTGACAGCTCTAATTATCATTTGAATTTGAGTCCAAAAGGCTGATTCTCTCTTGCCAGTAATCATGTACTTTCTTACGAGACTAGATAGATACTCATGTGCAGGCTGCAAGCCGAGAGGTGCACGGATCGAATCCCACCTGCGGCAACTGCGTTGTGTCCTTGGGCAAGGCACTTCACCTCTATTGCCCACGTGGGGTACGGTGGCGTTGCATACTAAGGCGTACTTAACGTCGATGGTGCACCTGTCTTCAGCCAATGCTAACTCTGCTTGTGTGGAGTTAGTATGTTGGGAATCTGTCAGTTTCTCGCCGTTGCTCGGTGGTTCTCTCCGGGTCCTCCGGCTTCCTCCTCCCGTAAAACTGTCGCGGCCATGATTAGCCATTGTGCAGAAATATGTGACCTTAAACTCCAATAAATAAATAAATAAATAAATAAATAAATAAATAAATAAATAAATAAATAAATAAATCATACAGACATTCGGTCACACACATGAAGGTCTGTGACGCCCCTTTTGGTCTGTTGGTGTTTTATCATGACTAATTTTAAGCACGGTGCGTGCTAAGTAAACACGATGGAATGAAAGCATGTTTTGATTACGAAGTTCTGTCAGTTGACAGTTGCGCATGCAGAGTTGGGACAAGTCAGGTTTATGTTTAGAATATACCCATAGTTGGTTGGTGTACCAAATGTTCACCTCGAGTTGTGAAGTGGAGTTAACCGCGAACCTATGGCGCGCGGTTAACACCACTTCCCTACGAGTGGTGAACATTTGGTACACCAAGCCACTTAGGGTATATTTTATTTATACCACGATCGTCAGATTACTAAGAGTCGCTGTTGTTTTTTTTCGACTTTACTGAGCAGCATGTGCCAATCGGTTTTTGTTTACATGAGCACCGGCGGGCGGTATTTCCGCTGGCAATGTTATCGGCGAAACGAAATGGAAAAAGGAAAGCGAAAATTACGGGATCTTTTTCATTTTAATAACATAATAACATACTATTTCGAGTAATGGATGGTTTACTAAGATGAGACAACGCATGTTTGTTAATATATTACTCAAAGTTTGCTAAGCACCAAGTATATCCAACTACCTATTTTACGTTTTGGTTGACATATTGTTATGAAAAGTGTATATATTTTTTATTTAATTATATCTTTAATGATTTAAGCACAGAAATTAAGATTTTGTTCGTGTTTGACATTATTTTTTAGCTTTTAAATACGATAACCATGGAAAATGGATATTATTGTTAAAAAAGGAAATTTTTCAAACTTGCCAAAAAGTTGACGGAGCGAACTGGTATGGGTTCAATATCGAGTATGAGACCCATTACTGTTAATTACGGCTTTACAACGCTTTCTCATGCTCCCAGTCAGGTTCCTGATCTTCCTTTGTGGTGTGTTCTTCCATTCTTGGACCATCATGGCACTAAGCTGCTGGACACCTCTTGGCTTCACTGGACAGGCAGAAAATGCAAGCTGCAACTCATTCCAGACATGTTCGATTGGATTGAGGTCCGGGGATCTTGCTGGCCAGTCCATATGCTAAATCTCTCCCCATGTTGGTACTCCCAGACGGCATAGACAACATGAGGACGGGCATTACCGTCCGTCAGAATGAATCTATCACCCACTGCACCTGCATACAATCTGACGTGGGCATCCAGGATCTCATCAATATACCGCTGTGTAGTCAATGTACCACGGGCAAGGACACATAGCTCTGTACGTACAAACCCAGCTGATGCCGCCACAGACCATTATTGACCCTCCACCATAGTGGTCATGTCCAGCAACGTTGGCTGCATGGAATCGCTCTCCCGGGCTTCTCCATACCCTAGAACGCCTATCTGTGTCGTCTAGGCAGTACCTTGACTCTTCTGTAAAAAGCACAGATTGCTAATCTTCTCTGTTACATCCAATATGGTTCATGGCCCATTCATATCGTGTTGGGCGGTGGTTCAGGGACAGCGGAATGCGAATACATGGTCTTCTCGATCTAAGACCACCTTCTTGCAACCTTGTCCGGATAGTAAGCGTCGAAACATTTACCCAAGATGCAGCCTGAAGGTCACTGCGAAGCTGGGTTGCTGTTGCAAAGCGGTTCCCTACGGGCCTCAATGATCAAAACCGGTCTTCAGTGGCAGATGTTGCCCTGTCTCTGCCACCACCATGCCGTCTTGCTGATGTACCATGCTCCTGAAATTTTGCTCAGGCTCTGGTGATCAGCATATGGTGCACACCAAGGTCTTCACCAACCTGGCGATGCGTAGCCCCTTGTTCCACCATCCCAACAGCCCGCCACATTTCTGCAACAGACAAATGTCTTCTTACATTTGCATTCGCCATATTCAATCATTAAATCTCAAGGGTTTGTGTTAAAATGAAGATTGAATACCCTACACATGTCATGTACATGTAGACAGTACACGCAAACATCATGAAACTCAAGGGGTGCATGCTTTCCATGACTGTCACGAAACGTTTGCCTGTCAAGAGAGCTGACGTAAACACTGGGGACCATGTCAATATTTTCCTCAATCGCATCCACCAAATATATCGCAAATATGTCACAAACAAATTTCACAATGATGTGTCAAATATGTGGTGCTCAGCAAACTTTGAGTAGTATAGGTGGTGTCTTATGAGGTAAACGTATTTAAAAACGTAATAAATAATTGCAGGTTTCAATTCACTCTTCACGAGGCGATGAGTGATAAATTTGCATCCAAGGCGAGTTCGCCATGGATCAGCTTGGATGAAGTTCCACTCTTGGTGAAAATTTTAACAATATAAATCCTATTGCTGGCGTGTTCACCACGGTTGGTCCGTAAAGCTAAAATGTATGACATAGGCTTTTATATATAGTAGAATAGGTAATCGTGGTATAAATCCTCTTTCCCAATCGGTCATTCTCGCAACGCCCTCTGGAGGTTTCTTCATTTCAGAGTTCTTACGCCGCTTTGAAATTATTGAAAAAGTTTGAAAATGTGCGTTGGTTTTGGGAAAGGTTTTGAAAAGAATGGGAAAAAAAAACATGTAATATATGAGTACCACAAATAACCCATCAATACCACTGTAGTTTGCCCATCAAATCCAGCTCTTCGGAAAGAAGATTGTCAAGTTTTCCAGATCGTTATCATGCCTGTCTCAAACGAGGCGCGCGTCAATGGCTTATTTCTACTGGTGACCTATAAATTAATCGGTAAATTCCACAAATATATCAGGGAATTCCGCAATGCGTGCGTTCGATCTTGGGTCGTTTATTAATACCGTATGAGAATACACTGCTTTTCTATGACCAGTTACAGAACTCAATAAAAAGAATTGCGCTGTTTGCGCGCTTCACGGCAAGCGATTGAATGAAGAAATGAGAATCGGTTACAATATTATAGCGAATCGAAAGTACTCGAGGCCCGTTGCCAAGTGACAAACATAGATTGCGTCTCCTCATTAAACTCCATTGACAACCATTCCAGTCGAGGTCTATTTGAAAATTCTGTGTTGAACAATTGCAAAATAATTAACAACTATTTTCAGGATGCGAATACAACAAAACGCAGGAGAGTCGGTGCTATCGAAAGCAATTCGGCCTGAAATTCAAGTCTTGCCTCTATTGTTTTGACTTTCAAGTTTCATGTTCGAAACGAGCGTTCGATACTACTACGCGTTTGGGATTCAATTCCACAAATTGTTAATGGTTATTTGGCTGAAATAATTCTTGTTGTGTTTGATATTTTAGGCGGTGTGATCAGTTTAAAATACTAATTTTCATGTAATAAACAAATTACTACAACAGTCAAGTGATCTGAGTTGTCGTATTCCGTCTCGTTAACAAGTGGAGGCTACCAAAACGAGTAGAAGTAACTTTTTGGCATGTGTGAAACAACAAAATAAAAAATAAAAGAGAAGACTCCATAAAAGTGTGTATATAAAGAAAAAGGTTTTGGCCCCACAAAGTAGATTTCTATTTCTCGGGTCATGTGTTGTAAAACTGCATGTGGACGGGCGGTTTTTTTATTTCATTTTTTATTTTTGTAATTATTTCTTTGCCATCAGAAGTTCATGTTCTTGGTTTGTTTTATGTTTTAGGCTTCATAATCTACAGAATAGCATGGGTGAAAGTGTATTGTGTCCCTTGGGTGGCACTCACTGGACAAATTAATCAATTTTATTAACTTAGGTTAAATGTCAGACATAAACCATTTAATTTTTATTTCCTTAAGTTTACATTGGGTATAAAAAAGAGAACATGCGGCAGCCCGAAGGACCACGATAAATTTCAATTACCAGAAATAATTTAGCACTCTACCAGTTAACAAGTGAAGGCTACCAAAAAGGGTAGAAGTGACCTTTTGACGCGTTAAAACAAAAACAAAAAACGAAAAAGAAAAAAACTCCATAAAACTGTTTAACCCTTGGTGGTGTCTTCCATGCTAGTTCAATGGCAACAATCAGAAGAGTCCATGTTTATTATTTGGGGTAGACCAATCAGTATTTTCAACGTGCAGCCTCGGGCTGCACGTTGAAAATACTGATTGGTCTACCCCACAATATAACTGAACAGCCATCCTATTGTCGTATTCCGTCTCGTTAATAAGTGCAGGCTACCAAAACGAGTAGAAGTAACTTTTTGGCATGTGTGAAACAACAAAATAAAATAATGAAAGAGAAGACTCCATAAAATTGTATATATAAAGAAAAAGGTTTTGGCCCCACAAAGTAGATTTTCTGTTTCCCGGGTCATGTGTTGTAAAATTGCCTGTGGACGGGCAGTTTTTATATTTTTATTTTTATAATTATTTCTTTGCCATCAAAAGTTCATGTTCTTGGTTTGTTTTATGTTTTAGACCTCATAATCTACAGATTAGCATGGGTGGTAGTGTACTGTGTCCCTTGAGTGGCACTCAGTGGACAAATTAATCAATTTTATTAACTTAATGATAATATTAATAATAATAATAAGAAGAAGAAGAATATTTATAGAGCGCCTAATCCCAAAAGGCTTTAGGCGCTTGGCGTACCTACTAAAAAAATTCGAAATTGACAAATTTAGTATAAATATGGTATGTAGAAAGTAATGAAAATCATAGAAAATGGTATTCTGGCTGTACACGTTAATTTGATGGGTGCTGTATTCTGGATTCATCAACAGTTGTGGTATTACTGATATCAATTTGGAGGTATTTTTGATACAAAAAACACTTCAGTTTCTTTTTCAAAGAGTCCGAATTGACAATACCTGGTATCTCAATCTGGCATTTCCGGTGGATTCCACATTATTCGCCTCCAAATTGACAATTTAAATTTGTCGATGCAGTCGTTTTCAATCAGTAATAATAAGTGTATTTGTGGATAGAGACAAGTGATATTATAAGACACATGGCGTGTTGCTGGTTGATACATAGCTATTATTACCATTATGTGGATGTACAAAATATGTATCCGAGTCGAGCTCCGGGTTCTAAGGGCAGATCACGACGAGTCGAAGACGAGTCGTGATCTACCGTTGGAACCCGGAGCGAGACTCGGATACATATTTTGTACATCCACATAATGATAATAATCAGTTTGTCTTTTATTCGTACGGATGAACAAAAAAGAAACAAAATGGAACTCACGCGAAAGGAACATGTTTGTATCCGACCCCCTGATACAAAATTCTGTATCAGGGGGTCGGATACACGACAGTTGCGGAGTTAATACAGACAAAATACATGTTGATTGTAAGATGAATTTCCATACAAGGCGAGCCTTTTATTGAAATGTATCAGCCAGCTGCACGCCATGTAACATATTTATTTTGTCGAAAGTCCATGTAAATCAAGGGATTAATACATTTTAACGAGAACAAAAGAACGACCAGACGTTTATTTTTTAGAGCGTGTCAGTTCGCTGAGAACGCGATCGGCACACCGAATGCCAGATAGATAGCATGTTTGCATGTTTTAACAACTGAGTGGTTTGAAGGCAGTTATTAAATCTTGATATACAATGTACCTTATAATTGAAATAATATTTATCCCTTTTTGCGAAGCGAATGCATTTGCTCGCTATTTTCGATGTCCACACAGGCACAATCAACATTTTAAGCATGGTTGACTGGAGACAAGAATATGCTCTTGATGTATTTAAATAGGGTTTACGTCACAGCTAAGGTTATACCATACATGATCAAGAAAAGAGTAAATGAGAATAATAGTATGAAGACTGAGTTGAAACTTTCACTGAACTTTTACAATTACAAATGGCTTAAAAGGAGAATAAACCGGATGTTCCCCAAGGAACTTTGATCTTTCCGAGTCTGCAATGGGGCTTATTAATGCAGTCTCCAGTGAGGCAATTCCGTAACGCCAAATTTTACAAGATTCCCAGCTAAACAGAACTGCGGAGTGAAAAACGCTATCTGCCTGTCTATCTGCCTGTGTATATGTTTGTCTTTATGGCTGCCTACTTGATCGCCGTCCGCCTGTCTATCTGTCTCTCTACATGTGTGTCTAATTGCATGTCCGTCTCTTTGTTAGTCTGCATGTCTCTCTGTTTGTTTGTCTGTATTTATTTGCCGCCTCCCCCCTCCCCCTCTCTCTCTGTCTTTATCTCCGCCAACTTTCTTTATCGATGTTAAACTTACATTTTGCATTTGTCACCGCCTTGGAGGGTGTATTAAAGTGGAAACTTTCGTTCATCTTCAAAGAAACTGTCAAACTCGTAGATTCTATGATCATTTCCTCTATCGATTTTGGAGAGCCTCAAATAGCCGTTACTTTCCTAATATAAGCAGGCCCGAAATATCCTCTTTTGTGACTGTTAAAGGCCAAGGGTGTTGGGGGCGTAACTCTATCTGAAGTATGACTTACAGGTTTGATGGAGATGTTTGCTCAAAATTGCCTGTCGCCTAAAGGACCTATTTTCGCGAAAACCTGTCATCCGGTGACGAATATTCATTACTTTGAGGATAGTTACCATATTAACATGTTTGCCGAATATGTGCAAGCAATCTGCTGTTGCTTGATTTTAGAGAAACTACTCCGATAGATTTTCCGTGTGAATTTGAGACACTGTACTTTCTGAAATGCCGAAGGTCAGAACAAATAACGCCAGAACGCGAGTGTGTTCATAAGCGTAAGACTAGATTGGTTTTCGTCGATGACTCCAAGATTCCGCGATGAGTTAAGCCCAGCTGAAGTGAGTGTGTGTATCGAAAAGTGTACAGAAGCAGTTTTTTCCGGCGACACCTTACTATCCACATGTTTCTACAAGGATACGACTAAGTAAAACTTGGACTGCTTGTACACAATAAGATGCTCAAATTGGACGCACCTCTGATTGTGTCCTATCAAAATGTTTTTGAAAAAGGATGTTTTTTTTTATTTCTCCCTGAAGTCAGTATACGTGTTTACATATTCAGAACTGCTAAATACTACCCCACCCCCACTCGTTGTCTTAAGGGCATCTGACTCAAGTCAGGGTGACCTATGTTGGCCGCCCTTTATCCATCGAGCAACATCCGTCTATTGTTCATGAAAATGGTAGGCCTATTAACAACTTTTCCGAAACCTCAGGACCGATTTCAACAATTTTGTGAGAATTGTTTTTTATGACCTAGAATTTGATTTTGATCAATTTAGTCGCTGTTTCACACATGGATGGTGTGGAGTGGAATCCGAGAAAGTAAAAAAAATATACTTATGAGTAGGTGAATGGAATTCGTTGATATTTGGTATACAGCTTCTATTTGAGGTTTACACTAAAGTCTGTTGCTAAGTGGATTTTTTTATTCTTTGGGGTGAGGGGGGGGGGGGGGGTAGGGGGTACGGTTTGAGCCAATTGAATGAGATGTGAAACCTACAAAAAATATTCAAACACCTTTATTTCAAAAAACTGAACACCATGAACACCACAATCGACTGATTTCGGATATGTAACATTTATTTATCTCTGCATTTGAAAGCTCTGGATATGGGGGAAACATTCAAAACCCTTCTTCAAAATAAATGCTCCCAATGTTTCCATATTTGATATATAGCATTTTTGTAAGGATGATTTTCCGGGTTTTTTTTCAATCAACTGCATTGAGGCATATATAGGTGTGTTATTAGTTACATAGTCGGCAAGTGACAGGGTACGGGATGGCAACAGATCTGTAGGTTTTATACCAGGTGATGTGAGGCGACCTTAAGGAATAAAGCTAATGAAAAGCTTAATAAAAGCCAACTATGTTACATACATTTACATACACTTACTTCCATTATCACAAGAAAAGGGTTAACAAATGCGCTTTTAAAGGTTAAACAATTACTTTTAACCTGCTGAGTTATCTGTAAAGAAAGTGTTCGCTTCAGCCTAAAACAAATCAATAGAATCGTAGAAACTTGGGCTGTCACGATTAATCGATTAATCGATTGTTGATCGGTCACGGCGAAATCGATTAGTATTTTCCGTTGTCGAATAATCGGTAAATTGTATGCCGTTTTAGATGTTTAATAATTAAAAGAAAATTTGGTGAAAAAACTATTGTTTCTAAAGGTAAAGAGTTAAGAACATCGATGTTAAGCCCCAAAAAGCCGTTGGAAGCATTTGTCTTCCATGTAAATTCATCAAAGCTTTGATGTTCTGAATTTTTGAACCGGTCTTGATTATTACACTGACGGTTCAAAAGTTCAGAACATCAAAGCTTTGAATGTCCCTAAAAGTTGATCGTCTTCGTTGTTTACTTGAGGTAGGTCAGCTGACTTGAACTTCATTTTTATCAACTTCAAAGAGAGGGAGAGAGGGTGGGGGGTCATCTAGGTACGATTAATCGATTATTTGCGACGATTAATCGATTCCTAAAATGAAAAATCGTGACAGCACTAGTAGAAACAACAAAGAACTTTTGGGACTACAAATAATATTTTCTGTTCATTTTTCAAATATTTAATGATTTAAATCAATAAATTCAGTGCCTTGAAAATACTTCTAGTACTTAAATTCACTTATTTTGTTTTAATTCAAATTTTGAAAATTCGGACCGAGAAAGATAGCTCCAGGTCCCCGTGTATTAAAGTGATACGCACCGGGTACTGAATTTACCGCCGGTATGCACGTCACGTTCTTAGCTGATAAACTGCTAGGATATATCAACAAATTTGCCAGAGGTGGAGTAATATGGGACCCAAGAATATTACAATGTTGGCAAAGGACGGATCATATTAGAAAGTATTTTTCCCCCACAGAATTGCCCAAAATACCACCGTGTTTGATATATAACATTATTGCAGGGATAACTTACACGTTTGTTCAAACAAAATCCACAGGGCCAGGATTAGTGCTGTTACTAGGCCCCTAAATGTTAACTCTGTGGGTAACTGGAGAAAGATTAAAAGTCTTCTCACAAACCACGAAATAAGATGCCTTTATGTTTGATATATAGCATTTTCGTAATGACCATTTATCAGTTTCCTTAGGTGATGTTCATCATATTTAGGGCTGTAATGGGTCCCCAAATGTTATCACTGGCGTAATAGAAAACCATTTCAAAACTTTCTTCTGCCAAACAACTACCTCAAAATGCCACCACATTTAATATAACCTGGTCGAATGGATTATCACCAAGTTTGTTCCAACCACCCCTGATAGCATATGTTGGGATGTCACAGGGCATCAGATTTTGACACTGTGCGTAATTTGAAAACATTACAAAATACTCTTTTCTAATACCACTTTTTAAAAGAGTTTAATATATATGTCATATGACGTATTTGTATGGATAATCACGGGATTGTTCAACTGAATACCTTTGGGTCATAAAATGAGTGGTGTGAGCAAGTGCTCAACGAAGACTTCAAAATTGAGAGTAAAGTTAGGCTTTGTCAACAATTTGCAACATTAATTAATTAAACACGGTCATCATATGTACCAAATTAAATTATACGAATTGAAATGGATGATCTGTCGCTTTATCTTTGCATGAATGAGGGATATGCATGTTAAGTCCAGTATGCAATGCATCGCACTTCATTCAACTTTACACGACCTTTTCATATCCATACTCCAATAGAGATCATTTATTTCAATTCGTATTTAAAAGCTATACTCTACCACATATATGCCAAGACGATTGTTTGTTTTGCCATTTGTCTTGTCCGAAACAGGTCTAAACACGTGTATGATTTGTTCGTGTCTTCTGTTATTATTGCTTCCGCCAGATCATCTATTTTGCACAAATCAGGACACGGTTTTCTGTTGATTGATGATATTCTCTTCACAACTTGCTTGGCCTCATCGAGTCTTCCATGAACAAGGAGCCATCTCATACTTTCTGGAATAAAACTAAGAACGAAGTATGATCAGTAAAATGTTTCTTCACATAGCAGCGTAATTGTATTAGTCGAAATTGAAAAAAAAATGTCTTCTAAGAGAATCTCTTTTGGTACCGTTGACTAACATATTATTAACACTTACGCTGCCGAGCGACTATTGTTTTCCACTTTATGATTATTATTTTACGTTCTGGTATGCGCAAATCAAACCTACCATCTGATTAATTGTTGGAAAGAGCTCAGAAAGATGATAGAGTTTTGTCATAAGTCTTATTAACCTTCCTCGCATACAATCGTACAGAGGTCCTCCATATATGGCTAAAGTGGGCGTGGCAGCAAAAAGGTTAATCATCCCCTTAAACCCCAGGCAACCTGACAAATGGGATGTAAATAGTCAACAAAATAGACTCTAGGTATGAGTTAAGACAGAGAGTTTACTCTTATACAACGTCTTACAAATCGTAATACGACACTCAGTTGTTTATGTATATATATACAGCTTTAGAGCTCAATCCGTCGAGTGTTTACCTTTTTCACTTGGTGATTATTGAACAGTCACATTATTCATGAGTACTCGAGACATTTTCAGTTACAGATTTTCGGAAAGTAAAGTCGTTTCCAATAGTGCACCTTTGAGGGAAAAACGGACATACTCTACACCCTTGTTCCTAGTTTGAGGGTTTGAGCTGCCCATCTGTACCCCCCACAGATGAATGAGTACGGATTAGACGAATATGTTCAATCGTTCTTTTTTCGCGTCAGATATTGTTACTCAATTTTACATATTATAAAACTTCATTGGAAACAAACCAAGAAATGACCTTTTTGGCCGAGTTGTTTTAACAAACGAGACCTATGTTCTAGTGGCGGTCGGTTTTCGTCCGGCGGGCTGGCGGGCGGGCGGGCGGGCGGGCAGTCGGGCGGACGGACGGGATGCCGAGCGGATGGGCGGTCGTCTTGACGTCCTCCAGTGTTAGCGCTGGAACAAACTCCGATTTGACTAAAATTTGCCATACAAGTATTTTGT
Organism: Pictodentalium vernedei; assembly: GCA_031216915.1. Taxonomy (NCBI): domain Eukaryota; kingdom Metazoa; phylum Mollusca; class Scaphopoda; order Dentaliida; family Dentaliidae; genus Pictodentalium; species Pictodentalium vernedei. The sequence goes on from CM062289.1 coordinate 48,702,293, forward strand.
AATAATATCTCTAACGAGTTCAAAAGCTGGCCCGGTTCGATTTTTCTTTACATAGTTATGGGCCTTAATTCGTCCATTTTTACAAATTTTGAGGTCTTTAGCGCAATAATTTGAACACACGTTCTCCGATTTGATCAGTATTTTGCCATACATGTATTTTGCAATAATAACTAAAGCGAGTTCGAAAACTGGCCAGGTCCGATTTCTCTTTACGGAGTTATAGGCCTTAATTAAATATTTTTTTACGAGTTCTGAACTTGTCAGCATTAAAACTTGAACAATAGTTCCAGATTTGAGAACCGGGATATGATTAATAACCGGGTCATGGACATGCAACACCCTCTAATTGCCACCAGAACACGACGTCTGCATCTCTATGCGCACCTCTTGCTTAATTTTCGGAGGCAAATAATGAAGAATCAAAAAGTGGTATAAAGTATATTACATTCATTGAAAAGTTGAAGAATGGTTTTATCCCAGTTTGAATTTAGCATGTATTGCGCAATATCTCCCAATATCTCCCAAACACTAAGTGAATGTGGTGGGAAACACAAGATCTTAAGTACTATGGCCGAAGCTTTCACCTTATATTAATTTTTATTTTTTCCTCTTTGTTTTTATTTTTTTTCATTTCACATTTTAAGTTTTCTTTAAAAATCTCCACTCAGCAGAATTTGTATCTATTAAGATTATTTTCAAAATACAGTTATTTCAAAACAATCGTGTCCATCCAACAATAGTTCCAGTGAAATACGGAACTAAAATCAAAACGATTACAATCAGATACATTATATTTCTTTTTAGGCACGTCGACCATCAGTGTCAAAACAGTTCTGGTATCACTTAACATTTTCCCCACAAGTTGTATTTATTTATTTGTTTCATTTTATGTTTTTGCACTTGAAGGCTGCAGTTTTGTGGGTGTTTTTTTACCCTCGATGATTCAGTAGTCCAGCCCACGCAGTGATAGGATAACTAGTCCATCAAAAATACTGGACCCCACTAGTTCTAATGCAAACATATCAGTGGTCTCTTGTTATCCAATATTATCCATATCGTCGTCTGAGTGCTAGAACGTTCTGTGTGTGTGTGCCTATGGGACATAGAACATTCTAGCACTCAGCCGACGATATACGTTGCACGTGCTGTACGCACTAAAAATCACATATGAATTACCATAGGACTTAGAGGCCATACAGAAGCTATGATTCAAGAAACTATGGGGAGATATAAAAGCCCTATGTGCCCGTGTGCTGCATGCGTTCTGCAAAAATTGTGCTGTTGAATACAGGCTCATATTGGCAATCTGTATGTGTCCACCATGTGCTGACACCTTCAGTGTGTAGGCAGTATCAGATACGTAGACAGAGATCACAGTCGCATCCAATTGTCAGGGGCTAGACGGCTGCTACAGTAGACGTAAAGCCATTTTATTGGGTTTTTTTGCACTCCACACAGAAGAATTGCAGGCGTACAAGGAATGAAGTTGGGAGCAACCGGAGCAGCAAAACATGTTGTCCGGGCATGAGACTGATATACCCAACAATCGAAAAGTACGTCTATAACTCTAGAAGTAACAGAGGCAGAGAATACGAGTTTATCACGGGCCGAAACGACGATTTGGACCCTGAACAACAAAATACGATCGGGATCAACCTTTAGTAGGTTTCTGAATATGTGCATAAACAAGGATTTTGACTCTGGATAGCGAAATCCGAGCATATATTTTGAAGACCTCTCAGTCATATAACAATAGGTTCTATCCTATGAATCAGATGGTGGGGATTCTATGAATGTTTCCGGGTCCACTTGGGTAATGATCTGTAATTGCGTGGTCGTTTTTGGTAATTCGAGCGACTCTTAGGAAATTGAACATACCCTAAGACCATCCTATTATAGGATTTGCCGTTACATAGAAACTCGTGCCGCCATAGAATCGAGTAGGGTCACATCCCAGGTCCAGACGCTCAGGTCCAGGAGATGAGTGTCGTCCGGTTACATGCAAAACTACAAGGCGTTTACCAGTAGAACAGTTTGTTACCACAGTACCGAACCGCTTACCGGGGTTACCATGAAGGCCAGACTTTTCCAATAGTGTCTTCAGAAAAATGCAGCAATATAATAAGCACAAACGCGCGGAAAAAGGAGCATGAAAAACTTATATTTTGTGTACATGCGGTGAAATGCCTTCGTATCAGAACATAAATACTCTGGACTTGTTTTAATTATAAACAAAAATGATCCAGAAAGTAAGTATAAAAAGTTACGGATGGGTGTCAAAAAAGTTTGCGGCTTTGCATATACAGCCCAGCTGGATTAAACATTTTCCTCATTATTTCCAATATAATTACCCATGACGTCAAAACACTTATTCTAGCACAATAACGCCCTCTGTCTTTAGAACTCTGCTTTGCAAGACGTTTGTCCCTTGATCGTTGGCGCCTGGTCAAAAGCTGGCCGGACCAAAGAGTTCCAGAGACCCTTTCAATGAGATCTTCGAGGCATTATTTCGAAAAAGAGAATCCGAATGAGACATGGTTCTATTACTTTTATCGAATGTCAGCAATGTAAAACAAACAGTGAAAGAACACTGGTTCACCTCGAAAATGAAATTCACGAAGGTGGCATCTGTTGGCAAGATGGTTTCGGGGTCTTGGGACTGTAAGGAAGTAAACTCTCCTCAGAATACTGCGCCACGAAAATGTAATTTCCTTGGAGCTTAGGATAAAACTAGTTCTGTCCTTATTTTATAGGCAGCGAGGAGGGCCTCACTCGATTTTAATGGTATTTGAAAATCTGATCACTTCTTTATGGTGTGACCCCATCCCCACAGTGAGGTCCTGTCACGCAAGTTATATAGAATACTCTCATTTCAATTATTGGAGAGGATGGAATAGCACTCATCAGCTGGCACAAAAGCGGCTTTCAACGTTGTATTAGTATGATTGAGGTTCTCGTGAAAAACAATGCTGCGTAACATCAGGTTTTTCCCCTTTTTAAGCCTCAAGTCATGACGTCAAACCAATTTTTTAATGTAATTTAAAAGAAAAAATAAACACCCCAGCACTGCACACACTTTTTCACTAGGGCTGTCACGATTAATCGATTAATCGACTGTTGATCGGTCACGGCGAAATCGATTAGTATTTTTCGTTGTCGAATAATCGGTAAATTGTATCCCGTTTTAGACGTTTAATAATTAAAAGAAAATTTGATGAAAAAACTATTGTTTCTAAAGGTAAAGAGTTAAGAACATCGATGCTAAACCCCCAAGAAGCTGTTGGAAGCAATTGCCTTTCAGGTACATTCATCAAAGCTTTGATGTTCTGAACTTTTGAACCGTCAGTGTAATAATCAAGGCCGGTCGGAAGTTGCGAAGTTCGCAACTGCCGACCGGTCTTGATTGTTACACTGACGGTTCAAAAGTTCAGAACATCAAAGCTTTAAATGTACCTAAAAAGGATCGTCTTCGTTGTTTCCTTGAGGTAGATCAACTGACTTGAACTTCATTTTTATCGACTTCAAAGAGAGGGAGGGTGGGGGGGATTTAGGTACGATTAATCGATTATCATCGATTATTTGCGACGATTAATCAATTCCTAAATTAAAAAAGCATGACAGCCCTATTTTTCACTACTGGGCATCGATCAATGCTTGGGTGTATATCGTGATCCATGATTAATTGAATTCGGATGTATTTAAAGATACATATATATTATCGCTAGTGAGGTATCACGTCGAGTTGAGAAGGTTAGATCGCCGGATCAAAGTAGCTGCCGCAGACAGCGAGTTTGATCCGGCTATCCGGCTTCCTCAACGAGACTCTAGCGATAAAAGGAGGTCGGATAAAAAAATTGCTACAACGCTTCACTGTAGCGATGAAAGGTTTATTATATCACTAAAAGTTCAACATCACATGCCAAAGCTAGCAGTAACAATTCCTCCAACCCTTTTGGGGGGTAAAATGGATTGAAGTAAAAAAGAGTCATTTTTGTTGTCACTTATTTTTATAACATGCTGTTGTCACATTCAACTCGAACATTGACAACGAAGTCAAAACTGCCCAGAAACGCTTCTTTAACGTCCCAGTGATTTCCACAATCCATTTTATTGCATTAATAAATGAAAAATGGAAAATTTATTTTTTACGAAGCCGGAAGCAATGGTTGCTTGCAGACGAAACTGTAAACAAACCCGGACCGCCGTTCGAGCTCACCTATTCCAGTTCAGAGTAAAGTACTCTTTGCGACCGGAACAGCTAATTATACGAATTCGAACGCACCAGTAAATAGTCCGTCATACTGTAGTGATACGGAATCGGATTCCGCCCAGTGGATTTCCCGTGGACCAGGAAAAAATCGTCAAACAGTATTGATATTAAGCTGTTACAGTACGTGGAGAGTGGATTGTAACTAAAACACCCGCGAAGTGGAGCACCCAAAGTATCACTTTCAAATTCTGTACATATGGACAAAAAACACGAGCAAAGTTTCAGCCAATGGACCTCCGGGTTTAACCCGGAGGTCCATTGGCTGAAACTTTGCTTGTGATGGTTATGCTTTGCAACAAATTTGCAATTATAGCTCGGGTGGAATCTCCACTCTGCGGGTGATTTAATGATAATACACTCTCCACGTACTGTACTTACATATAATAGTCATATAATAAAATTCGATTCATTCATTGTGCCAAAAGCTACATTTCGTCTATTTGAGCCGTATTTATAATAAATAAAGTTAGAATAAGTAAGGAAATAACATTCATACCGGATGTCACAGAATTTTGGTAGAATGTAGTGGATTCTATATTGTCGATGGAACTGTTAACTATTAAGGGCCTAATTCCGACTTGAATTATTTTTTCTGTAAAAAAAAACAGGTGCCTCAATCAGCAACCTTTGAGTATATATATAAGTTACATTCAAAATGCTATGGTAACTGTTTCTATGCAAGTCCTGGCTGCCTGTGCAGGCAGTAAAAACCTGCCTAGAAACAACGGCAAAGTCACAGCTTTGGATAGTGTTAAACATTAGCAATAAGGTGTAACAATCTTCACCCCTTAATAATTTATTTATTTATTTATTGGAGTTTAACGACAGTTACGACCGTCAGGATCATCTCGTGGAAGACAGTGTTACATGTGGAGGAAGCCGGAGTACCCGAACCACCCAGCAACGGCGAACAACTGTCAGACTCCCCAACTCCGCACAAGCAGGGTTAACATTGGTTGAAGACAGGTGCACCATCGACGTGCAGTACGCCTCAGTACACAGAGCAACCGTGCCCCCAAGAGGGCAAGAAGGATTAAGTGCCTTGCACAACGACATAACGTAGTTACCCCTGGCGGGGATTGAACCGTGGCCTTATCGATGTGAAGTTCAATGCCGTGCCCACTGAGCCCCCGTGCCCCTCTCTTAAGGATTAAAACCAGCCGTACATGGTTTTATTTTGAGTATTACACACTGACTGTAAGTAATCTTTTCAAAGTGGCATGAGACTGATATGCAAACGTTCCTGAATGTAACTGATTAGACCTGCGTTTAAAAGTGTGCGTACATTACAACGTAAAATGTGCATGCATTACAACGTAAAAGTATGTATGCACTACAACGTAAAAGTGTGCATGCACTACAACGTTTTAAATTATTATTAGTTTTTCATTCGATTGCGAAGCCAAATCAATTGGGCCTGGATGTCGAAAGTATTGCGAATCACCCAAAACTATTGGTAAAACCATACAGGTGCCGAGTCCACAAGGATTGAAAACACTTGTCTCGAACAGCTTCTCTTACAGTGATAGTGATAAAAAATAGCACGCGATTCCAGGTGTGTATATTGCTGGATAATTGTTTTGTAGCAATAAGTTCCTTTCTCATGCAAAATAAGAAGTCAATGTTCGATAGTGCCGCAGTATTGTTAACACAAAAGTCTTTCAGCTTAAACAAATGTGTGATAAATGTTCTAAAACGCAAAAGAATACATGAGGTAACTGCCTTATATGTCATGTATATGCCGGGGACACTAAAAACGAATACAGTTTGTTTAACATTAGCTATCTCTATCGTTTCCATTCATGTCCACTCGAAAGGTCAACATTCTGCTCCATTGGGTCAGGTCAATCTTAATATACATGTGAACTGAATAACGACATTCTTGCAATATATTATCTGCGAACGTGAGGAAATGTAGTTGCATGTAGCCAGTGACCTCCACGTCAGTGTTAGCGGGTTCGGTCTATTTAATGTACTCTCATCCAACCCAAAGATTTATCCTTAGACAGACCCGGAACCATGTTTGTCGAACTTTTTGTTTTCCTGTATCATCATTATTTTAAAGAGTTACTTCCCTTAAATTAAAATGATTCTTTAAAATAACAAGAAACGAACATTTACCAAGTTCTTTCATTCATTATTGTCCTAAAGAAGTATATAGAGATAGGTTTCGTAACGACGATCAAGGACCCAGAAACATTGTCGGTAAATTTTAACTTTCGCCAACCTTTCCATAAAATTTCGAGATCCTGATTCGGGTCTGGCCTTCGGGTTGAGAGATTTTTCAAGTGAAAGGCATACACCACCTAACAACCATACCTTTATAATCCAATTTACGAGAAAGCGAGGCGATATGGTATTTGATTATTTCCTGATATAACCCTTTACCCAACGCAGACGATATCAAAATGTATTATTTTAAATATAATTTTTTAAAATTTTTCAAAACATTTCAACGAAACCATATCATGTGACCCCCTCGTTGGAACGAGCTCGTTCCAACGAGGGGTCACATGATATGGTTTTGTTGAAATCTTTTGAAAAATAATATTTTTTCAACTGCTGAATTTGCATATTACGCGAGCGGATGCGGGCGATTCATTAGGTAAAGGAATAAGGAAGTTGTCGGCTACTATGAATATTTAGTGTATTACTAGCACCCCCACAATAACACCTTCGACACCTTCCGCTGCGGCCACCAAGGCCAGATCAAGGAAAGGTCATTTCTTTGCATCATGATTTGTCGCCAACATGGCCGAACCAGGGGAGGCCCACTGCGTCTCGCATCTGTGACCTATCCATCAACCCCCAAAGCATTTTTATTAGGCCTCCGCCACCACTTTTTCCACGACAAGCTGTTTCGTCCCAAATGATATCGAAAGAGGTAAACGCTTATAATGGTAAAGAGTTTATGTGATTTTGTTCCCCTTTTCTGTCCACATCCGTGAAATAAGTTCAGTATTCGCTATGCATACGATAGTTTTAATAATACTCACAGAGTCCCGATTAGAAATGGTAACGTAACAACAGCACTGGCAATGCTAAGATGTTTCCAGTCATTCAGCAAATAAGCTGCAAGTGCAAAACAAATAGCACCGGCTGACCACGAAGGTAGACCAGGAACATACGAGCGCCACCGCCGTCCAGTGAATTCAATCGGGACTGGGGTGTCAAGAACAGTAATACCACCGACTGCTCCGCCAATCATAAATCTCACGAATGTGAACATCTCCCAGTTGTGACTGAATATTGAAACTATGCAAAATATTATATGAATGAGTAACATAATAATTAATGTCTTCTTTCGTCCAATCAAATCTGCACATTGTCCGGTAAGAGGCGAAAATATCAGAGTACCAGTCAGTTGAATAGTTATGGTGAGAGCTGTCAATTGTATTCTGTCACATATTAAATCAAACTGGAAAGACAGAAAAAGCAAGAAATAATTTGAAAATGTGGCTATTATAGATCACCTGAAGAAAAATGTGTCACCAAGGTGTTACACGACCTCAAGAAGATAGCCCGCAAAGCCGACGAAAGGCCTGACGTTCATGCATAAGGTGTTAGTGAAGCAGGTGCCTGCTCTACACGGCCAATAAATTTTACGTCTCAAAACGACAAAGAGGCATTTCAGATCAACACAGCTCAGTGACTTTGTAAAACCGAATGTTGTTGAAATCCTAACTAGAAACTCCTTCCCCAAAACGGTAGCTGGGCCGAATATATTGAATAATAGCGCCGTGAGCGCAAAGACAATAGCGTCCTTCAAGACAGCTTTACAACACTGTGCAAAAGTAATAGGTCAGCCATCCCTTGACCGTTGCATCTCTGCCATCATCGCCTACGCAACGTACACATGAAGATCCAGATCCAGGCGATCACATTATTCGCGGCTTCATCTGTAGCGAGCTACGCGATTGCCTCGGTCCCTCATGTACGTATACTAACTTTCAAACAATACCCGGGACTAGGATAATGTTAGGAAGTCGAAATCCAGAGAGGCCGGAACGAAACTAACGCCACAACAAGGGTAGTATCTTCCTATCGTATTTCATATAGCGCAAGGAAAGAAATACTACAATGCAACTGAAAACGATATCTAATGTGTGTACGTTGTAAGTTGGGAACGGGATATACATTCAGGATTATTTAACTAACAAGAAACATCGAAACCGCCTTGATAATATCTACTCCTAATATTTAAAGTATTTTCATATCGGCCGAGATACCAGACCGAGGTAACTTCATATTAGCCTGAGACCGAAGTTACCAAGGGCTGATATCTCGGTTGATAAAAAAACTAATCCAGTAATAACTTCTTTATTTATTAATACAGAACACATAAATCACAGATTTATTACAGTTTTCAAACAGTTTCCTAATTCTTTTAACACTCTCCGAAGTCCCTCTTCTCCTAGTTCAGCTATCCACTGGGGAAGCACCGACGTTCGGATAGCTGAACTATCTCTTCCCCCACCCCTGCACTTTCGATTCTGAATCTTACTTTGCGTTGAGCTTTCTGTTCAACTCTCTTATGTTTTCTCTTTATCAACCCAATTTTAACTCACTGCCATCATTAATTTCCCGACATTCAAAAACTGAGCTTCAAACTACTCCATTATATCTGGTAACGCGATTTTCCCGATTGCGTTCGGCAAATAACATTGAACGATTTGGATATAAACAAATCGGTTGCCCTTAGTAAGGCACCAGGGGGACAACTATAGTATAGTTCATATCGGCTGAGATCGGCGTCATATCAGCCGAGTTTGAAGTCATATGTGTCGTGGGTAAAACTGGGAAATTTCGGGAAATAAAATCAGATCTAGTAAATAAACCATTATATCAGCCGGAGTTTTAGAAAGACCTGTTTTGGGACATTTTGTATTTTTGATCAACATCAATGGTATTGTGGGATCTCTAGATTCTCTTGCAATGCTTTTGGTGGTCGAAAACAAACACGATATACGCCCCAAATGATGTGTGTCCGTCCTAAATAATGCCCACCTCCTTAAGATTATTTATGGTTGGTCTCAGAAATGGTTCGTAAAGTTTAACCCTTTACCTACCGAATCGCCCGTGTCCGTCCGCGTAATATGCAAATTGAGCAGTTGAACAAAATAATTTTTCAAAATATTTCAACAAAACCATATCATGTGACCAATCATTGGAACGAGCTCGTTGAGCTCGTTCCAATGAGGGGTCACATGATATGGTTTTGTAGAAATTTTTTGAAAAATTAAAAAAAAAATAATATTTAAAATGTTTAAATTTTGAAATCGTCTGCGTTGGGTATGGGTTAATCCCTAACAAAACGGAGACTGTATTTTGTACATACTCGTCGTACCGCTACCTTCAACCCATTGTTTTGTAAATTGTGATAAAAATCTAACCCTAATTTAGCAACCATATTCTGGAGATCTGTAGGAAAAGTAAATTTCCGGCTCTCACAATTACGCTAACTACAACTTATCCTCTCCTCAAAACTATTGGAAAGAATTTACATTTGCCTTTATTCTCCCATTGCTGGATTATTATGGATATAGTATGGGATCGCACCCCGATTTTTATTTATTAGGGTTTAACGACACATTAACAGCCAGGGTCATATCATGTCGGTGACAGTTTAACGGGTGGAGGAAGCCGGAGTACCCGGAGAGAACCACCCAGCAACGACGAGCAGCTGTCAGCTCTCCAATATCGTTACTCTGAACTCTGCACTGCGGCACAGGCAAGGTTAGATTGGTTGAAGATAATAATGGGCAATTCAAGGAAAGAAAACCATTTCTAGTGAATAAACCATTTTATACCATGATTACCTATTCTACTATATATGAAAAACCTACGATATAAATTTTAGCTTTTCACACCAACCGTGATGAACACACCAGCAATGGGATTTCAATAGTAAACATTTACACCTATAGTAGAGCTACATCCACGTTGACCTTTGGTGACGTCGACCTGAAAGCAAACTTGTCTAAATTTATCGCACGTCGCCTCGCGAAGAGTGAAATGGAAGTGGCAATTATTTATTACGTTTTTAAATGGGTTTACCTCATCAGATGCCAAACATTAACAAACATGCATTGTCTCATGTTAATAAAGCATGCATAACTCGAAATAGTATGCTATTATGTTATTAAAATGAAAAAGGCTCAGTTTCTTTTTTTTATTTCGATTCGGCGATAAAATTGACAGCGGAAATACCGCCCACCGATGCTCGTATAAACAAAAACAGATTCCCTCGTATGTACGTCTGGTGCTCAGTAAAATCGAGAAAAAACTAGAGAAACAGAATTTACTGCCATCAGTAAATTTAAGTCTGTGTGAAAAGGGTTAAAGTATCAGGAATAAACTATATAGAAAAAGAATTTATGGAGGCTTTTTTTCGGGACTAAAATATTTTTAACAAATCAGAAATGGGTTTTCGTTAACAGCCTTTGCAGATATTTATACAGGAATCAGAACAAATTTTATAAGAAACCAGAAAAGGCATATTTGTGGCCAGTATTTAAAGGGTTCGATACACGAATCAGATATGGACAAGTTTGGCCCCGCCCACTAATTTGAGATATGAAATACATTTATAAACTTTAGAAATGCATTAAGGTGTTATAAAATGCATTTCCCAGTCTTTCTGAATAATATGCACTTGATGACCTTGGTGACCCCATTCAGGTGAACCTCCTGCAATTTTTAACTCAGTGGAGTAGTCCCATGTCTACATCTGCATTGAAGAATGCATCCGTTGTTATAAAATGCAATATCTGACAGTTCTGAAAAATACACACTTTATGACCTCTGTTGACCGCAATAAGGTGGACCATATTTTGAACCTCTGGCAAGTTCAACCCATTTGATGTAAGTCTGATCTCTATAGGTCATACCAAGCCTGAAGTATGAGCATAAATCACTTCAAAAATATTGACTCTGCCAACTCACCATCTGCCATATATAGATGATAGCAAATATTCATATTAGCTAGAAAATGGTAAGGTACATAGTACCTCTGGAAAATATATTGCGAGTGAAAGAATTCAGTAATGTTGGAATATAAACGCCAAAAGGCCGTAAAGGCTCCCAAGAGCCTATCTGAAGGCTCATTGGTATTGGCAAAATACCGAGGTCTCCTCGATGCCCATCTGTGTTCAGAGCAACATTGCGAGAATGGAAAGGGTTAACATTACTCTTGGTTTGCATGACATAACATTTGTTGTACCCACATTAAGATCCTCAGAGAGTTAAAATACTCCCTTTAAATACTCCATTTAACCCTTTAAGCATGACCTAATTCCAATGGGGTCTACAGTACGTGTAGAGTGGATTGTAACTAAATCACCCGCGGAGTGGGGTTGTCACCCACGCTATAACTTTCAAATTGTGTACACATCGACAGAAAACACAAGCAATGTTTCAGCCAATGGACCTCCGGGTTAAACCCGGAGGTCCATTGGCTGAAACTTTGCTTGTGCTGGTTATGCTTTGCAGCAAATTTGCAATTATTGCTTGGGTGGAATCTCCACTCTGCAGGTGATTTAGTGATAATACACTCTCCACGTACTGTATAACCTATGTTTTTCAAGCAGAAATGAAAAAAATATAAGCTGAATGGGAATTTCTGTCAATAACGCCGTTACGTTGTATAAATGGTTAAGAATGCTTTATTGAGAGGATTAAAAAGCAAACCATTTAAAAAAAGCACTGCGTCACTGTGCCTCTTCCCTGGCAATCGAGATTATATGCCTCGCCAAAGACACAACGCAGATACACCTGGTGACGTTGGAACTCTGTGTCTTTCATTTTGAAGTAAAATACTGTAACCTAATCGCCACCGTTCGCCTGTCTGATCCATTTAAAAAGGCCGTAAAGTGCATCTAGGGTCCCAAGCAAGGCGTACGGGAAATGAGAAGTTGGTTGGATCTCAAAAATGTATGTTGTGAACAGAGAGGCAATATGAGAGAAAACTTACAAAACGTTCTACTGTCGCGAGTTAAACAAAGGCATTTGGAATCACATTGAAGTATTAAGAGGGTTAAAGAAAAGACCATTTAAATATTCTATTTTAACAATTTATAATTGTGGGTGGGGTTTCCAGAAAGCCACTAACCATTGTTTCTTGAAACCCATCGATCTTGAGTTGTGATTGAAAATAAATAATGTAACAGAGCCTATGAGTTCCTAAGTGGTTGTCATTGTCAATGACCAGTTGGGGATAATCAGGGGCGATTCTCAAGTCATGACTATGGGTTAAATTAAAGGACAATATTCAAATTTGAAGCTGGACTTGGCAATAAGGGTTGAAAGATATTTTCAGCATACAGACCAAAAACGACTAGGTAAAATTTCACGGATTATTTGGTTCAATTGGTCTAAAACATGTTATTCATATTTTGTATTTTCCTGTAAAAATTAAACCTCCCTGACTCCACCCCGAAACCTATCTGGTTTGAGTTATGATAGAGTATAAATAAATTTTAAAATACTTTGAAACGTGAAAGGTTCTCTATCTAGCTTGATTTGGGAAATAATGTGTAACATGAGGTTAAATAAACAAACAATGTTATTCTGTGTGACCCATTACACATTACTGTATGATGAGTTTTGTTGGGAAGAGATAGATTCTCACCAGTTTTAAATAGTGGATTTTGTTTCAACGATTACATTTACCAGTTAAGGTTGAAACTGTGAACATCTTGTGGCCTGTAGAGCCAAACCCTGGACCCCAAACACCCGAAAAACATAGGTGGCTAAGTACAGGTAACTACTAACCGGTACAGCGAAAATCAACGAGATAGGGTATTTTGTATTCCCATTGTCGTGCGGACAAAAGAGGTCACAGAAGACAGATCATTAAGACATGTCTCATACGAATGTAACTGGAATACTAGAGAAACAGAAATTACTGCACCCAGTAAATTCAAGCCTGTGTGAAAAGGGTTAAAGTATCAGGAATAAACTATACAGAAAGAGAATTCATGGAGGCTTATTGTCAGGAGTAAAATATTTTTAAACAAATCAGAAATGGATTTTCGTTAATAGTATTTACAGATATTCATACTGGAATCAGAACAATTCTTTTTAGAAACCAGAAAAGGCTTATATATGACCAGCATTCAAAGGGTTCGATACACAAATCAGAAATTTTTGGCTCTGTCCACTAATTTGAGTGATGAAATGGGGGGGGGGGGGGGGGGGGGTCAAAAAATGTGATTTCCAGCAATTATAAAAAATACACTTAATGACCCCTAGGTGACCTCCATGATCTTGACCCATATTTTAAACCTCTATCGAGTGTCAACTCATTTGTTGTGGGTCTCAGGTCTATGCATCATACCATACTTGAGATATGAGTGTGATCCACTTTCAAAAATGTTGACCATGCCCACTTTATTGTGTAAAAAATGCATGTATGAACTTTGGGAATACATTAGGGGTCCAAAAATGTGATTCCTGCAATTCTGAAAAAAATGAACTCAATGACCCCTATGTGACCTCCGTGACCGTGACCAATATATTGAATCTCCATCAAGTATCGACTCATTTGGTATTAGTCCCAGGTCCATTCATCATACCATGCATGAGATATGAGCGTGACCCACTTTCAAAAATTTTGGCCATGCCCACTTTTTTACGCCAAAATGCATGTGTATGTCAGGAATGCTTTAGGGGGTCAACAAATGTGATTTCCAGCAATTAAGAAACATGCACTTAATGACCCCTAGGTGACCTCCGTGACCTTGACTCATATTTTGAATCTCCATCGAGTGTCGACTCATTTGGTGTTGGTCCAAGGTCCATACGTCATACCACGCCTGAGATATGGGCTTTACCCACTTTCAAACATTTTGGCCACGCCCACTTTTTTAACGTAAAAATGCATGTGTGTACGTCAGGAATGCTTTAGGGGGTCAAAAATGTGATTTCCAGCAATGATGAAAAATGCACTCAATGACCCCTAGGTGACCTCCGTGACCTTGACCTATATTTTGAATCTCCATCAAGTGTCGACTCATTTGGTGTTGGTCCCAGGTCCATACGTCATACCACGCCTGAAATATGGGCGTGACTCACTTTCAAAACACCCCCAGAGACACCACTAATGCCCCAGGAATCTGAAAAACATAGGTGGCCGAGAACTTCTGACTGTCTATCAGTATGCCAAAAATCACCGAGATAGGGCAATTCGTTTTCGAGTTATCTTGCGGACAAAAAAGTGACGAGAAGACAGAAGACAGAAGAAGAAGAAGAAGAAGAAGAAGAAGAAGAAGAAGAAGAAGAAGAAGAAGAGAAGAAGAAGAAGAAGAAGAAGAAGAAGAAGAAGAAGAAGAAAAAAGAAGAAACAGAAAAAAAAGAAAAAAAAGAAAAAGAAACTGTGCAAAAACAATAGTCTGTGTATTTCACACAGACTAACTAGAGAAACAGAATTTACTGCCACCAGTAAATTCAAGTCTGTGTGAAAATGGTTAAAGTATCAGGAATAAACTGTATAGGAAGAGAATTCATGAATGCTTATTTTCTGGAGTAAAATATTTTTTAACAAATCAGAAATCGGTTTTCGTTAGCAGTATTCACAGATATTCATACAGGAATCAGAACATTTTTATAAGAAACCAGAAACGGCATATATGCGACCAGCATTCAAAGGGTTTGATACACGAATCCGAAATGGACATTTTTGGCTCTGCCGACTAATTTGAGTGATGGAATACATTCATAAACTTTATAAATGCATTAAGGTGTAATGAAATTCATTTCCCAGTCTTTCTGAATACTGCCCCCATATTAAGATCTTCAGATGGTTAAAATACTCCCTCTAAATACTCCATTTTAATCCTTTAAATGGGGGCGCAGTAGATCAGTTGGCGGAGGTGCAGGCTGCAAGGCCAGAGATCCTCACTCTGCCCTTGGGCAAGACACTTCCCCCCATTTCCCACGTGGGCACGTGATGGCTTTGCGTACTAAAGCGTACTGCACATTGATCATCCACCTGTCTTCAACCAATGCTAACCCTGCTTGTGTGGAGTTAGTATGTGGGGGATCTGACAGTTGCTCGTTGCTGCCCGGTGGTTCTTCCCGGGTACTCCGGCTTTCTCCACCAGAAAAACTGTCGCGGTCATGATTAGCCACTGGTCAGAAATATGTGACATTAAACCCCAATAAATAAATAATTCTTTAAAAAATGAGCACATTTGTAGATGAGAGCAAATATTCATATTAGCTAAAAAAAATGTGAAGGTACACAGTACCTCTGGAAAATATATTGCAAGTGAAATAAATTCAGTAATACTGGATTATAGACGTCAGAAGGCCTTAAAGGCCCCAATAACCTATCTGAAGGCTTATTGGAATTTGTAAAATACCGACGTCCTGTGGATGCCCATGTGTATTTAGAGCAACATTATGAGAATGGAAAGGGTTAAGATCACTCTCACATTGCATTGAATAACATTTCTGGGACCCATATTAAGATCTAAAGAGGATTAAAATACTCTGCTGAAATACTCCATTTTAATCCTTTAAAAAAAGATCATTCCAGTTAGGGGGTCATAAGCTTGTTTTCCAAGCAAAAATGAAAAAATATTCAAAATTGAATGAGAATGTTTGTGAGTAACCCTGTCCGGTTTTCGCCGTTACGTTGGGTAAAGAGTTATGAATGTTTTATTCAGAGGGTTAAAAGCAAGCCATTTAAAAACTACACATCGTCACCGTGCCCCCTCGCGGGCAATCAGGATTATGTACACAACGCAGAAACACCTGGTGGCGTGGGAACCGTGAACTTGTCAGTTTAATGTCCATCGCCATAACTTCATCGCCATCACGTGCCTGTTCGATCCATTTAAAAGGCCTTAAATGCATCTAGGGTCCTAAAAAAAGGCGTTCGGGAAATAAGAAGATGGTTGGTTCTTAAGAATGGCTGTTGTGAACAGAGGGACAATGTGACAGAAAACCTACAAAACGTTGCTGTCGTGAGTTAAATGAAAGTATTTGGACTCGAATTGAAGTATTAAAAGAGTTAAAAAAAGAGGTCATTTAAATATTCTAATTTATTATAATTGTAATTGGTGTTTCGAGAAGGCCATTCACCACTTGCTTCTTGAAATCCGTCGATCCTGAGTTATGATTGAGAATAAATAATGTAACAGAGCAAAGGAGTTCCTAAGTGGTTTGCAATGACCAGTAGGGGTGGGGGTTAATCAGGACCGTTTCTCGAGTGATGTTTATGAGTAAAATTAAAGGACAGTACTCAGATTTGAAGTTGGATTTGACCACTAAGGGTTAAAAGATATTTCAGCTAATAGACCAACAAAAGACTACTTAGAATTACACTAATTATTTAGTTTAATTGGTCTAAAAACAATGTTATTATATTATGCATTATAATGCAAAAATCAAACTATTATTCTACAGTTTACATTCCAGATGAGAGGAAAATGTATTTTCATACACACCAACTCGCAACTTAAAGGAGCTATATAACTCTTTTAATAAATTAATTTTAAACAATCCTAGAACTAACACAGTTAACAGTACGGACAACTAGGTCAGTATTGCACTTTTACCGGCATCCTGACAGTATTGTGATAGGTTTAAATAACAGCTATTCAGTGTAGTTTTACAATTACATGTACTGACTGGAATTCTTCATAATAAAGTTGAATTCTGTACAACGAGATTAAATAAACAGATCATATTTGTGTATGTGACAGTTACAGCTTACTCACTAAACACTTTGTTTATGAGATCCTGTCATGGAGAAATTATAGCTTCAATGACTACTTTTACTAGTACAATTTGAGGGTGTGGAATAGAGCTACACTCACAGGCTCACACGCCTAAAAATCACAGACGGCCGAGTACTGGTGGTTACCAAACAATATAACCAATTTCAGTGAGATACAGCGTTTTATAGTTTCATTAAGGCATGCCTTATAGGAATGTAATTGGAAAACTAGAGAAACAGAATTTACTGCCACCAGTAAATTCAAGTCTGTGTAAAAAGGGTTAAAGTATCAGGAATAAACTATAAAGAAAGAGAATTCATGCAGGCTTATTTTTTGGGAGTAAAATATTTTTGAACAAATCAGAATTGGGTTTTCGTTAGCAGTATTTACAGATATTCATACAGGAATCAGAACATTTTTATATGAAACCAGAAATGGCATATATGTGACCAGCATTCAAACGTTTTTTTTACACGAATCAGAAATGGACATTTTTAGCTCTGCCCACTAATTTGAGTGATGAAATGCATTCATAAACTTTAGAAATGCATTAAGGTGTAATAAAATGCATTTCGCAGTTTTTCTGAATAATGCCCCCATATTAAGATCTTCAGAGGGTTAAAATATTCCCTTTAAATACTCCATTTTAATCCTTTAAATGGGGGTGCAGTGGCTCAGTTGGGAGAGGTACAGGCTGCAAGGCATGGGATCCTCACTCTGTCCTTGGGCAAGACACTTCACCCCATTGCCCACGTGGATGCATGGTGGCGCTGTGTACTAAAGCGTACTGCACATCGATGGTGCACCCGTCTTCAACCAATGCTAACCCTGCTTGTGTTGAATTAGTTTGTTGGGGATCTGACAGTTGCTAGTTGTTGTCCGGAGGTTCTTCCCGGGTACTCCGACATCCTTCACCTGAAAAACTGTCGTGATCATTATTAGCCTCTGTGCAGAAATATGTGACATTAAACACCAGTAAATAAATAATCCTTTAAAAGATGAGATCAATCCAATAAAGGGTCATAAGCTATGTTTTTCAAGCAAAAATGAAAAGGTAATTAAAACTGAATAGATGTTTCTGGGAATAATGTTGACCGATAAGAAAATAAAGCGAAAAACATTAAGTTTCTCAGCTGACAGTACCTGCTTTTGCACTCCGGAGGGATGGAACGGAACAAATCGGAGACATTCTCTTATTGGCACTTTGGCTCCAAATGTTTCTGCACTCTCGGTGAGACCGAGCTGAGCGCAGTGAAAGACTATAGAACTCCTCAAACAAATTAGTTTTAAACAGTCATAGAACTAACACAGTTAACAGTACAGTCGACAATGTCAGTATTGCGTTGTTATCGGCACCCTGACAGTTTTGTGATAGGTTTCAACAATTATTCAGTGCAGTGTCATGGAAAGGGTTAACTTTATTCTGCCTGGAATAAAATACGTGCAATCCACATTGACGTCTTGAGAGGGTTAAAAACATTGAACTGAGTAAGATAGGTTTCAACAAATTTTACAATTATTCAGTACAGTTTTATGGAAAGGGTTAACTTTATTCTGCCTGAAATAATATATGTGCAATCCACATTGAAGTCTTGAGAGGGTTAAAAGCATTGAATTGAATAATTTATAATTTATTTCCTTGCAAGGCAAAGGGTTTCTCTCAACTTAGTTCCAGGCACTTACATCCCATCATCATAACAAGGTTAGTAGATTACATTTCATTTTTTGACAGCTACTCCACTGATGTTTACATTATCTCCAGTGTGAATAACATAGCATCGTATTGCTTGGGGAGAATTTACTGTATCAGGAAAATGGAGGCTGTGAAGACCCTGTGGCCGACTGGGCCATACTCAGTGTCTCTAGCGACCTGAAAAACATTGGTGGCCAAGAACTTCTGACTGTCTATCAGTATGCGAAAAATCAGTGAGATAGGACGATTCCTTGTCGAGTTATCGTGCGGACAAGGAAGAACATAGAAGACAGAAGGCAGGAGAAGAAGAAGAAGAAGAAGAAGAAGAAGAAGAAGAAGAAGAAGAAGAAGAAGAAAAAGAAAGAAAGAAAAAGAAACCGTGCAAAAACAATAGCCTGTGTGTTTCACACAGACTAAAAAAAGAAAAAGAAACCATACAAAAACAATAGTCTGTGTTTTTCACACAGGCTAAATATACTACCACTGTCGGTCATACGTCCATTGCGTCCAGACCGCTGAAGGTAGCAACAAAAATTTTTCAGAATTTCTTCTATTATCCCTGCCCAACACTTCCGTATCTTTGTCCAGTGCCGGGGCCCGGGAGGAACATCGTGGATCGCGTGAAAACCGAGGAGACTATTCGCCCCTTCTCTATCCTCAATGCAATGACCTTTCCATTCATTATTTACCTGTCACCGGTCGACTTTGACATTATTTCTGTCTATTTGATGAACTGTTCAACTTTAACTATACGCACCTTTAAAAAGGACTGAAAGTTTGGAGTTAAACTGTTTATTTGTAGACCGTCCTAACAAAAACTGACAACTCGACCCAGCGTCGAAAAAAACCCATCATTTGGCTAATTTCAACAGACACCAGTGTCGGATATACGCCAATTGTATCTAGACCACCCAAGGCAGCCACTTGAAATTCTCATAATGTGTTCTACGATCCCTGCTTGACAGATTAGTATCTCTGTCGAGTGCTGCGAATGGGTGGAAACACTGTTCATCGCGTGGAAACCGAGGTGACGATTCGTCCCTTCTTGAATCTCAATGCAATGACCTTTCCACTCATTATTTACCTGTCAACGGCCGACTTTGGCATCATTTCTGTCTATTTGATGAACTGTTCAACCTTAACTATTTGCGCCTTTATGTAGGACCGAAAGATCACCGCATGCTCACCAATATTCGGGGATTGATTTTACGAAAATAACAATTATTCTGGCAGTACCCGCATGGGAACTGTCAAATCTGCCAAGGGTTAAACTTTTAATAATAACATATAAAACAAAAGTTGTCATGCGTTGACTGCTGGATGCATCCACAGACAACATTCAGCGCTCAGTCAGTTAGGAATGGAATACATTGTCACTTAAACCTACGGGATTCTGAAAAAATGAAAGTTTTTTTTTTCGGTGGCCCCTATCTCTATGGGATTGGGTAAAAATTACAGCAACCATATAACAGAAAATATCCTTGGAATTGAATTGTGAATCTGAATATTGAAAAGCATTTTCAGATATTCTATTCCAAACTACCACTGAACGCTTACCAATATTCAGTGATTTTAAGAAAATAACAAATATTCCGACAGTACCCATATGGAAGTTTGAAATCAGCCAAGGGTTAAACTTTTAATACTAACATACAAAACAAAAGTTATCACACTATGCCTGCTGCATGCAGCCACGGAAAACAGTCAACGCTCAAACAATTGGGAATGGAGTAAAATGTCACTTAATTGTACCAAATTCTGAAAAAACAAGAATTTTTTTGGACTGCACCTATCTTTATGCAAACAGAATGGGCAGTATGCCTTAGTACACAACGCCACCATGCCCCCACGTGGGCAGTGGGGTGAAGTGCTTTGCCCAAAGACACAAGGCGCTTGCCGCGGGTGGGATTCGACCTGAAGGCCTCTCGGCTTGCAGCCTGCACCTCTGCCTCCTGAGCCACCGCACCCCTCTATGAATGCAATGGGAACACTTTGGAGGCTTATTTTTCGGGAATAAAATAGTTTTTAAAAAATCGCAATTCTGCAAAATGTACTCAATGACCCCTGGACGACTTCAGTGACCTTGACCCATATTTTAAACCTCCATCGAGTTTCGACTCATTTGGTGTTGGTCCCAGAACCACACACCATACCATGCTTGAGATATGAACGTGACCCATTTTCAAATTTTTTGGCCACACCCATATTTTGCGTGTAAAAAACATGAATGTACATGGAGAAAGCATCAAGGGGGCAAAAAATGTGATTTCCCGCAATTTTGGAAAATGCACTCATTGACCCCTGGGTGACCTCAGAGACCTTGACTCATATTTTGAATCTCTATCGAGTGTCGACTTATTTGGTGTTGGTCCCAGGTCCGTTGGTCATACCATGTCTGAGATATGGGCGTGACCCACTTTCAAAATACCCCTACAGACACCCCTAATATCCCAGGATTCTGAAAAACATACGTGGCTGAGAATGTGTGACTATCTATCAGTATGCCAAAAATAAGCGAGATAGGACGATTCGTTTTCGAGTTATCGTGAAGACAACGAAGTGCATAGAAGACAGAGGACAGGAAATTAAGAAAAAGAAAAAGAAGAAAATTAATAAAAAAAAAAGAAAAAGAAACCGTACAAAAACAATAGTCTGTGTGTTTCACACAGACTAATTATAGGTTTACGATCTAGATTATCCTCACAACAAAAGATGCGACGCAAACACCTTTTGTGAACCTCTTCTGAATATTTTTTTTTTTCCCGGGAACATCTATTTCCAAGAACGATACGAATCGGAAGAGCCACAAAAGGTATTTGTCTCGCATATTTTTCTCATAAATCCATGAACAGCAGAAAAAATATACTAATACCCAATATTTACAAGATGAGAAATTTACTCACCTCATCGATAACTGTTTTGATATCACCGTCGTACTGAATATGTGGACATTTGGTACCATTTATACTACACACTTGATACGTGTCGTTATTCAAACTGAACTGGGGTATGGTTCCATTTACATCCTCCTTGACACACCACCAGTCGGGAATCTTTCCACCAAATGTCATCAGTAGCATTCCCCAAGCTACTGGAAACTTGGAGCCAGTAACAATTAAAATCATCATAATCTGGAATCGCCCCATGCCACCAATTTCATCAATGATGTCTTCGAAAGCAATCGCCATTTTGAATTTATTTCCTCTGAACTGGACACTTCAAAAACTTCATATAATCTGTGAAAACTCTTCTCTTTGATTAGACCTCTGAAAAAAACGAGCATTATAGACAAATGCAGCAGTACAGTACTGTAAAATACGAACATTGTACACAAATGTAGAAATACAGTTCTGTAAAATACGAACATTATAAACAAATGTAGCAGTACAGTTCTGTAAATTACAAGCACCGTAGACAAATGTAGCAGTACAATTCTGTGAAATATATGGGGCGGAGTAGGGGGTCGACTGAATTGTCTTTTTGGGGGGAATCGAATCTCACCTGCGGCAACCGCGTTGCGTCCTTGAGCAAGTCACTTATTCCCGATTGCCCAAGGCACTTATTCCCGATTGCCCACGTGGGGGCGCGGTGTTCTAAGGCGTACTCCACGTCGATGATGCACTTGTCTTCAATCAACGCTAGCCCTGCTTGTGTGTGGAGTTGGTACATCGCAGAGTCTGACAGTTGCTCGCCCAGCATCTTTGGATATATGTCATTTCACTATGATCACAAAGTACAGTGATATAACATATGTTAACCCATCCTTTGTCATTTATGAGATCTAGAATTTTAAAAATAATCGCGCTTGGCGGCCATTTCGGACTCATTGTGGATAAAATTTAAATTTATTTTGAATTTATGAAAATGATACATTACTTTCTTATTATTAAGTCCATTACTGGTTTTCTGCTAATTCACAGTGCCGAGTTTGTAGGCCAAAATGTCCGATTTTCATACCTATTTTTGATGTTTTGAAAATATTGACTAAAAAAATAATTTTGGTAAACCTTTGTTAACAGTTGCTTATGGAAAAGTGTATTTATGACGAATCTATGACAAGTTTTGGTCATTAGGCCATTCGGACCAGAAGATATTGGTCAATGAAAATTTGGGCATTTCTTTTCCTCCACTTTTGGCAGCCATTTTGGACACTTTGTGGATAAAATCGAAATTTTTATTTTGCATTTATGATAATGATACATTACGTTCTTACTATTCAGTCTATTACCGGTGTTCTGTAATTCACAGTGACGAGATTGCAGACCAAAATGTCCGATTTTCAGGCCTATTTTTGATGTTTTGAAAAGTTTGGGCAGAAAAAAAACAATTTTTGGTAAACTTTTGTTGGCAGTAGCTTATGGAAAAGTGTATCTAAGACCAATCTGTGAAAATGTCAGTCCATTTGGCCATTTGGACCAGAAGATATTTGTCAATGAAAATTTGGGCGTTTTTTTTCCCCACGTTTGGCAGCCATTTTGGACACATTGTGGATAAAATTGAATTTTGTTTTGCATTTATGATAATGATACATTACATTCAAACTATTCAGTACATTACGGGTGTTCTGCTAGTTCACAATGCCGAGATTATAGGCCAAAATGTTAGATGATCTGGCCTATTTTTGATGGTTTGGAAACTTTGGGCAGAAAATATAATTTCGGTAATCATTTTGAATTTCAGAAATTATATTTTAATGCGTAATAACAATGCATATACGTTATTAGTGTGGTGTATACCGGAAATTGAGTCTGTCTGATACGGAATTAGAACGGGGTGGAAAGTTGGCTGACACAAACGTTTTGTCCGAGTTCTGGGGTGCAGATTAAGTTGATTGTTAGATGTTGGATAAAAGAAAGAGAAGAGCCCCTAGTATCGAATCCCGAGGAACACCGGTGGTGCTTATACTTCCCCACAATGAGTACTCGGAATTAATTATAACGCACTGATACCTACTGCTCCATTAAGATTCAAACAAGGATAATAATTGGCCGATTTTATCTACATATTCTGGTTCGTACAGAAAGCCCTAACGCCACAGCTTACCAAGATTTCACAGAAAATGAATCTTATTTCATTACCTTCGTTAATAGTAGTACTATAGTATTGTAAATTTCACTAAGCGGGAGCATTGCAGATGGCGCCTTGTTGTACTCGACGTATAGTACAGTCGATGCAGACAGGTCATAATCCACGCGTGGGCAGTGATGTCCACGCATGTGTTTACCAGGTAATAAAAATCATTATCAACAAAATTTTAATTAATGTAGCACCGGGTTGTACCCGGTGCTTCATTAATTAAATTTTTGACGATTATTCCTATAATTAGTGTTTGGAATCCAATAGTATTTCGTCCGTGGCAATATTTCCCACCCGTGGAAGGTGACCAGTCCACGACGGCTGTATTGTGCAATATTTTAAGTTGATACTACCTGTCTCACAAATGAAAAAAATAAAAATAATAAAAATAAAATAAATAAATAAATAAGTATATAAATAAATCATTAAATAAATAAATCATTAAATAAATCATTAAATAAATAAATAAATAAATAAATAAATAAATAAATAAATAAATAAATAAATAGACTATGAAATAAATAAATAAATACATTAGTTAATTAATTAATAGAGGATATATAAGCTGTTTTAGTGAAAAATAAAACTTCCAGGTCCACACTCATAAGATCATTGTCGATATTCACCAGAAAACCGTAGATTTTCTTTTTATTATAGGCTATGTGACATTCTACTGCGCAGTATTCAGTCCTGTTCGACTGCACGCAGTTTCAAGACAATAACAAAAAGCTGCCGATCGGTCCTTCAATGCGTCCCTCAAGGCGACGTCATGCTCCGAAGCGTAACGTGATTTAGGAAGCTACTGAAAAAAATTCATCGTGTGGAACTGAAAATATTATTTTTCACTCGCGCAAGCGCTCGTGAAAAATAAAACTTTCAGGTCCACACTCATGAGATAATTCGAGATACTGCCTAAGATAGAGTAGATTTTCTTTTTTATTTCATGCTTCGATCCATTTTATTGCACAATATTCAGCCCAATTCGACCCCAAATTCGTAAGTTTCAAAAAATAACAAACTGATTGTTCCTTCAAGGCGACATGATGCGGCGTAGCGTGACGTCATTTAGCAAGCTACTGATAAGTATTTATCAATATCTACCGTGTCGATAGATATCGAGATATTTCTTTTAGATAATTTGCGATAATTCACAGCCTAGCATATAATAAATAGACAATAAACATATAGTGTGTTTTTATATCTGTGTTATACAACGAGTTGAAATATGGTTTATTTTTTTGAGGCTTCGCCGAGAAAAAATAAACCATATTTCAACGAGTTGTATAACACAGATATAAAACACATTATATGTTTATTGTTTTCATCTGATAACAAACAGACACCCGTCTCGTGCGTCTACCCGACTTATATATGCTTCCGACGGGCCTCCAAAGAAAACCAGTCTACGAGACAAAAGAAATAGAACAAGACGCATAGAGTTGTGTCCCTTACATTACAAAATCGATGACGGCGATTGTAAAGTGCGATTGCACTTCTTGCATCATGTAACTGCGCTGGAACAAAATAAATTTCAACTATTTTATTAACAGTAACAAAACGGTGTTTCAGTAGAGTTATTCTTTTTTTGACATAGTTCCAGTTTTCTTCCGTGTTTTATGCTGTAGTCCCAATATAACAAATAATTTTGCGTTTGTTTACAATTTTTACGAAGTGTTTTTTTTTCAGGTAGAGCAGACGAACTTTTAATTAGCGCAGTTCCGCGAGTACTTTTGATCGAGGCCGTGACTATAAATAGTTCGCAGTCGCCGCATACTAATTACTATTAACATTCAAGTAATTTCTACAATGTTTTGAAGCAAAATTTTAGGTTGCCTTTATTGAAGCAAAATAAATAAGAAATGACACCATCAGAGGATTTTGACAAAGTGCAATAAGCGTACAATTAAAACCTGCCCTGTGATATAACGATGTTTCATGAATGAATGAATGAAAATGGAATTGAAAGAGGTCAGAGGTCGTTCGCATAAAATATAATTATATACAACACCCGTTGTATATACTTCAAGTATATACAACGGTTGTTATACTCTATGGTTATCAGATAAAAGGCAATAATTAACGTTTAGAAAATTATTTAGGAATATTATTTACTCACTGTTTATTCACTCCAAACAAATTAGTATCAAATGATTTATTATCTTCCAGAAGGACTATAAAAATATTTACCAGGATGAAAAAGATTAAGTAACAAAGAAACGTTTTGATAAGAAGCAGATAAAATGTATTTATTTATTAGGGTTTAACGACACTTTAACAGCCAAGGCCATAACGTGTCAAAAACAGTTCTACGGGTGGAGGAAGCCGGAGTATCCGGAGTGAACCACCGAGCTACGACAAGCAGCTGACAGCTCCCCAACATCGTAACTCCGCACTGCAGCACAAGCAGGGTTAGACTGGTTAAAGCCATGCGCACCATCGACGTGCAGTACGCCTTGGTACACGGCGTAATAGTACCCCCATGTAGACAATCGGGGTGAAGTGCCTTGCCCAAGGTCACAACGCGGGAGTCTGAATCGATCGATGAGACGGTCACCCATCCAAGGATTAACCGGGTTCGACGTTGCTTTACTTCGGTGATCTGACGAGAACCGGTTACCGCAACGCCACCGCGCCACATAGCAGATTAAATGGTAAATTGTTAATTCAGTTCATAACAAAGACCGACGAGTACACGTGTTTCCTAAAGATTACCTGAATTCTGCCTCGTATGCGTCGCTTGCAGCAATTTTATCGAAAACGACGCACTGAAGGAATAAATCACAAATCCTTTCAGACCTAGCAAAAGTATATTTTGAGAGCCAAATGTTGGTTCCAAATGCTGTATTTTGAGTGCCAGGCGACTTATAGTGCAACTGGCTTCACTGACACCGGTTAGCATAAACACAGTGGAGGAACTGTAACGTCCTGAATACTATTCCTGTTGAACATATAAAGAGTAGAATGTCACGCGTCAGGCAAAAACGTTGACTTTCATTCCCCCCACCCCCCTCCCTCCCGCCAACTCATCGGTACACTATCTCCTCGGACTGTCGGACTGTGTTTAAAGCATTTGCCAAGTTATCTACATATGGTCTATTAAAAATGATCTAACGCTGATTGTAAACTATATTGGTAAACGTAAGCAACAGGTCAAACTTCCAGGTGTACTCGTTGAATGGTTTGACATAACAAAAGGCGTCCCTCAAGGCTCTATTCTAGGCCCTCTGCTCTTTTATGTGTTCATAAATGATATTTCTACTTTATTTAACAAACTATACTAAATTATAATGCTGATGACAACAATTTATCGTTTGAACATTCTGACCATAATACTCTTATCCACATCTTGGATGCTGAATCAAATATTTTAGTGGAATGATTCAAATGAAATGGGATGCAGGCAAATCCTGAGAAATTTCAAGCTACGACTATTGGAGAAAGTGCCTATTTGCAAAGTCCAGTGCTTCAAATAGGTATCTTTAACATTCCTTGTGATGAATCAGTTAAACATTGATATTGACCACAAACTGAAATTTGATTCTCATATTTCAAAGTATGTCGGATTGCCTCACAACAGCAAAATGTTCTGAAACGGATTGGACACAATTTAAATTTATTAAAGTGGGGCACAATATTTTATACATTTATTCCATCAAGTTTCAATTTCTGCCCTCTGGCCCTCTGGCAGTTTTTCAATGAACAAAACTGTAATAAAATCGGGAGAATCCAATATCGTGCTTTACGTTTTATATACTACTCAAAGTTTGCTAAGCACCAAGTATATCCAACTACCTGTTTTACGTTTTAGTTGAAATATTGTTATGAAAATATACTTTTTTATGTAATTATATCTTTAATGACTTAAGTACAGAAATTAAAGTTTTGTTTGAATTTGACATTATTTTTTAGCTTTTGAATACGATAACCATGGAAAATAGATATTACTGGTAAAAGAGGAAATTTTTTAATTTGACAAAAAGTTGACGGAGCGAACTGGTATGGGTTCAATATGAGTATGAGACCCATTACTGTTAATTACAGCTTGACAACGCCTTCTCGTGGTCCCAAGCAGGATCCTGGTGGTCCTTTGTGGGATGTTGTTCCATTCTTGGACCAGCATGGCACCAAGATCCTAGACACTTCTTGGCTGGACTGGACGGGCTGAAATTGTAAGCTGCAACTCATTCCATCCATGTTTGATTGGATTGAGGTCAGGGGATCTTACTGGCCAATCCATACGCTCAATCCACTACCCCTGTCGGTACTCCCAGACAGCATGGGCAATGTGAGGACGGGCATTATCGCCCATCAGAATTAATCTATCACCCATTCCACCTGCATACAATCTGACGTGGACATCCAGGATCTCATCAATATTCCACTGTGCAGTCAATGTACCACGTTCAAGAACAGAGAGCTCTGTGCGTCCAACCCTGCTGATGCCGTCCCAGACCATGATTGACCCTCCGCCATAGCGGTCATGCTAAGTAATGTTGGCTGCATGGAATCGCTCTCCTAGTCTTTTCCATACCATAGAACGCCTATCTGTGCGGTTTAGGCAGTACCTCTTGACTCATCTGTAAAAAAGGACAGGCCGCCCATCTTCTCTGGTCCATCCAACGTGGTCCATGACCCATTCATATCGTGCCTGGCGGTGGTTCTGGGACAGCGGAATGCGACTACATGGTCTTCTCGATCGGAGACCACCTTGATGCAACCTTGCCCGGATAGTCTGCGTCGAAACATTTACCCCGGATGCATTTTGAAGGTCACTGTGAAGCTGGGATGCTGTGGCAAAGCGGTTCCTACGGGCCTGAATGATCAAAAACCGGTCTTCAACTGCAGATGATGCCCTGTCCCTGCCACCACCATGTCGTCTTACTGGTGTGCCATACTGCTGAAATCTTGTCCAGGCTCTGGTGATCACCGTATGGGGCACACCAAGGGCTTCACCGACCTGACGATGGGTAGCCCCTTGCTCCACCATCCCAACAGCCCGCCACATTTCTGCTTCAGACAAATGTCTTCTTACATTTTCATTTGCCATATTCAGTCATTAAATCACAAGGGTTTGCGTTGAAATGAAGATTGAATACACTACACATATCATGTACATGTAGACAGTACACGAAAACATCATGAAAATTAAGGGGTACATGCTTTCTATGACTGGCACGAAAAGTCTGCCTCTCAAGAGAGCTAATGTAAACACTGGGGACCATCTCAATACATTCCTCAATCATATCCACCAACAATATCGCAAATATGTCACAAGCAAATTTCACAATGATGTGTCAAATATTTGGTGCTCAGAAAACTTTGAGTAGTATATATAAGTATGAGTCCTCCTGTGAGGGTTTACTGGAGAAAGTAGAGGTCCCGTCCTTCAAGCTTAGACGTCGGTGAGCTATGGCAACTGAAACCTTCAACATTCTCCACAGTTTGTCACCTGGGTGCTTAAATGATTTGATTAGCCTTAAGAATTGCAAATATAACTTTAGATAGTCTAAGCTGCTACAGTTAAAACTAGAAGTCATGTCATGAAATGCGCACACATAGCACGTCACTCTGCGCGTTAATCTACGCGCTATGACCATAGTAAGGCTATCAAATTCTGTACATATGGCCTGTGCACAAGCAGTGTTTCAGCCAATGGACCTCCGGTATAAATATTTTGTCGCCACAAGGTCGAAGAAATGGTATGTTCCTGGTATCAGTATTTTAACATCTCATACCCCAAATTTGAAGTTAATGTTAATGGGAAGCCAATATTTTCAGTCGCGTATATTTCCCAGTTCTAATTGTGTTGAAGGTTTCTGGCATTCGCCGGGTCAACTCAACGGCCCATTCGCCCGAATCTGCGAATGGCTAGTTGAGTTGACCGGTCGAGTTCTCATTGTGGCACACCGCAGTGCCTACAGCAATCTTTAAACTTATTATACCCCAACTTTCTGAAAACGTGGATTATACTGGGTTGCATATGTCCGTCGATGGGTCGGTCGTTCGGTGGGTCGGTGCGTCGGTCAGATGGCCATCGTGATCCAGGCCATAACTCCTATAGTAGCAGAGGCAAATTGATGAAATTTTGTATAGGTGTGTGGTGTGACATGGCCATGTGACAAGTATCGAATTGCGTTCGCCGTCGGACATATTCAATTGGAGACCAGAATGCATTTAGAAGCCACCTCAGAGCACCTGAAAATCCCTCCCACTGAAGGCCTTCGGCGACTGATGCTAGGACTCTGTCGGATCACATCAGTCCCCCCTCCTCCCGTATTTTAATTCCACGATCCGCCCATGAAGGGTTTGAATATCATAAAACCATGGAAAATAAAATTAATAATATTTATTCAGTATCAAGCGAAATAATGATATTTATTCAGTACACAAGATAATAACATTAACAGCATAGAATAACAAATATTTTTCAATGAATAAATGTAAAAATTATAAGATTATGTTATGGAACTTAATAAAACAAATTTTGATGCATTTCTTAATATATATAATTATAACAAGAATGATGCATTCTTAACATAATTAATTCCTGTTATACATTTGCTAATAATTTTGCAATTATTCATTGTAAAGCGCCGGTGACGCACTTCCATGAATAATTGGAAAATTATAAGATTATGCCGCGGAACTTGATATAACGTGAATTTTGATGCGTTTCTTGATATAATTAATTCTTATAATACATTTGCTAATAATTTTGCAATTATTCACTGTAAAGCACCAGTGGCGCTCTTCAGTGAATAATTGCAAAATTGTAAGATAATGTTGCGGACCTTAATATAACGTACATATACTTTAAGAACTTTTGCTGTGATAATATAATTATTATAGGTAATCCATTGAATAAAGGGTAATTACAGCCGCGTTAAACAGTGTCGAAATTAATTAGATGGCTGAGTAGTTTATTTATTCTGACATTTCTCTTTTCAGAATTTCGTATAAGTATATGGAATTTTAATGCAAGGAGGTACATTAAGATATATTACAACAGATAATATGCAATAAAGTATACAATAAAATTATTATATAAATAAATAAGTAAAAGATGATTCAAAATACAATACTTCGATACTTTCCCCCAGTGGACGAGTTTCGGACAAGTTGGGTAAAATTACAGCGGACGACCTGGGTAAAATTGCAGCTGACGATTTGGTTAGCGGATGAAATGGGCGTAATTAAAAAAAAGTGATACTGACAGTTTGCTTTCGGTCCCGTCAGAAATCAAAACAAAGTAATAATGTGTTACTTTTTGGTGTCATCTGTATTTCTGAACAGTGCTTTGCAGTTTCGAACACCAAAAATGGAAAATAATAACCTTTGTGGATATTTACCACCATTGAAAATGGCATGTCATCTTTATTCGGGAACTGGAAGAAGATTCGGACTGGGGAAAACTCGGCCAGGGAAGATTCGTCCAAAAGAAAAGCAGTACACATCTGTTAGGATATTTTAGATATGCTACGATATTCGTTTTAACTCCTAAAAAATAATTCTTAGAAAAACTATTAATATATTGCTCGATATTTATTGAAAACAAATATTAATATACATGTATATCGTCGAGCAATTTTCTCTGCAGTAAATTCACATACGCTGTGTTCTGTAATAATTAATATCTCTCATCTGTGAGAATGGTATCCAGTCACTTCGGCCCCAAGCCATTTCGGCCTCTCGTCACTTCGGCCTCAAAGTCATTTCAGACCCTCGCTTCCGACTCTTGTGGATTCATAAGCAAATAAAATAAAATTATTCAGGGCGCAAGGGTTTCAAATCCCACATCGTCCATTTGCACCTTCGGCGTGCTGAAACTTTTTTTATTCATCGTGAAAGTATGAAAGAATACCATGTATCATATTTATACCTGAATATCTATTTGAAGTATAAATGTTGAAAAACAATTAAATAGAAAAATGTTAAAATTCAAACGATATTTAAACATATTTATAGAGGCCGAAATAATTTGGTATATTGGGGCTGAATTGACTTGAGGCCGTAATGACTGGGGCCGTAATGACTTGGAGCCATTTCTCAAGTACACAGTTCATTTTTAGTTTGTGATATTTGTTTTTGCTGTACAGTGGAACCCTGTTAATTGAACAGCCACATTGCCAATGAAAATTATTCAATTAACAGGAGTATTTAATTAACAGGGATTGTATCTCTTTCCTGTATTTCAGGAAAATACAATATTCTATTTTATTTGACAGAGCTTCATGATCTCTGTCAAACAAGACATAATAGATTAAATGCCTGTATTGGATGTACTGAGGCCAAATTGGTCTATAACCAAAGGAAAACTGGGAAGTGTCAGGGTACTTTCTCGACATGTTACGATATTTCTTATTCAATTAACAGGAGATTACTGTATAACTTATATTCAATTAACAGGTCAAATTTGTGCTTGAGGCTTGGTAAATGGTTTTGTGTTGGGAAATTATATTCAATTAACAGGGATATACAATTAAGAGATATCCAATTAAGTGGGCCCCACTGTATAACCAAAACCACCCCCTCTCCCACCCCAATCAAAATCATCATTCAGAAGTCTTGGATTCAGCAAATTTGATTTCTTTATTTATTCGGGTTTAATAACACTTTTTACAGCCAGGGTCACCTCATGTCGGATAGTTTTACTGGGGAAGGAACCCAGATTACCCGGAGAGAACCACCGAGCAAATGCAAGCAACTGTCAGGCTCCTCAACATAGTAACTCCAAACAAGCATGGTTAGCATTGGTTGAAGACAAGTACACCATCAAGGTGCAGTACACCTTTGTACAGTTGCCGCATGTGGGATTCAAACAGAACCTCTCAGCTTGTTTTGGGAAGGGTTTTTTTGTTCCAGCTTCATTAGGGTTTGTTTCATATTATACAATTTTGTCATGATTAGTAATCATAAATCCTTAAAAAAAACTATAGAAAAATGCATAGAACATTTAGAAAAAAGAATTCTGTGAAGATTTGACCTCTGAGTTGTTGAGATTTGGCCACGACTGAGAGTCAGAGACCGAATATTCTCGAAAAAAGTATGAAGGCTGAATCATCCTGTGGTTGAATCTTCATGAACCTCTTTTTTCAAACTAAATTGCCCATTACTTATAAAACACCATAACTAAGGCAAAAACAATACTATGGAATTCCGAAGTCTGAAATTCTATAAAATGCAAATAAATTTACACAAATTATATAGCAAAATGAAGGATGTGGTATATAGAACCCCAAAAGTATGTGTGCACCTCACGCACTGATACACAGTCGACATCGGACATCAGCGGTTCCTGAAAATGTGCTATCGATACCATATTTGTACCATAACTGATAATAATAAAATAATATTTCATAAGAACAACAAACACAGGAATTCAAAATGCCAACGCTGTCCCATTGTCCTTGAAAGGGGGAGTCTTTTACAAATAGTTTTTTGCAATGTGATACTCTGGATACTCCTTTTTTCGCTCAACTTTGACATAGTCAAATTTGAGGTTATGCCATGGCCCGTCGTCCGCCTGCCCATCTGTCCGGCGTCATCAATTCAATATGGCTTGGGCTAGAGGTTGTATTTATGAACCGATCTTTACAAAACCTCTTGGGTACCTTTGTTATCACTGTGGAACGAGAACGAGTGTTTTTGGGTGCGGTCCAAAATTCAAGATGGCCACCAGCATCCATTTTGTACTGAAATTAGTGCAATCAGTTTTTGTACAGAACGTCTGTATGAAAGTTCTGATTTGAATACATTTTTGTATGAATGTTTAGTAACATGGAATAATCTACATATAATACAGGTTTTTTTCTCGTGCTGAAATTATGCAAATTAGATGAAATTTGATTTATTCAGTGCTACTTGTACACAGTAAGTGCACGTCAATACGACTTGGGCTAGGGGCTGTGTTTATGAACTGATCTCCACGAAACATCTTGGGTACCTTTGTTATCACCTTGGGATGAGAACGAGTGTTTTTGGGTGAGGTCCAAAATTCAAGATGGCTGCCGGTGGCCATTTTGTACCGAAATTAGGTACATTCAGTTTTTTGTACAGAACTTCTATCCGGCTTGGGCTAGAGGCCGTATTTTTGAACCGATCTTTACGAAACTTCTTGGGTACCCTTGTGACCACTGTGGGGCAAGAATGAGTGTTTTTGTGTGGAGTCCGAAATTCAAGATGGCCATCGGCAGCTATTTTGTACAGAAATTAGTGCAATCAGTTTTTTGTACAGAACTTCTGTATGAAAGTTCTGATTTGAATAAAGTTGTGCATGAATGTTCAGTTACATGGAATACATTACACAAACACAGGTTTTCTTCTCGTGCAGAAATTATGCAAATTAGATGAACTTATTCAGCGCTACTTATACACAGTAAGTGCACATGTCAATACAGCTTGGGCTAGATGCTGTTTTTATGAATCAATCTTCACGAAACTTCTTGGGTACCTTTGTTATCACCTTGGGACGAGAACGAGTCTTTTGGGGTGCGGTCTGAAATTCAAGGCTCAAAAGCAATTGTTACCATCCCATGATGATAACAAATGTAGTCCTAGAAGTTCTGTACAAAAAAACTGATTGGACCTAATTTTTGTATAAAATGGTCACTGGCAGCCATCTCAGCTGTTTTAATATTTGGTGTTGTTTGGGGAGCGTAAACATTATTAGCACAACCCAGTTTTTTGTTTCCAGTGAGAAAAATAAAACCTCACCCGTGGGGACCCTATGCGCTAAAGATAAAACATTCAAATACCTGTATTTTAAGAAGGACAGGACAAATATTTATTAATTAGTAGGAATCAACTGTAGAAGGGTTTGAATCAAATAGACCAAAACAATTGCTAACATTTGGCTTATGATGCACCATACAAGGATCCGCATTGTAACATTAACCCCATGGAGATTTATTTTCTAGTTTAACATCTAACTGTCACCTACCTTCACAATACGTTACCTGTACATTCATTACAGGCTATGGTCAATATTTATGTACAGATCTTTACAATACTTTACATGTATTTTTGTTATCAGGTCATTACCTAGATGCGTGCCATTGCTATGTCACATACTATACATGTACATGTCTTACACATGTTGAGCTACAGTGTCATTGACACTTTCATTTAATAGAAAATCAATTTCGTAATGCTAGAAAAATCCAGAAAAAGACTCAATACAGGGTTATGACCCTTAATTCGTTAATTTGTGCCTGTGTTCAGATTGTTTGCACAATAACTTGGAACAAATAGCAGTAGATTTGATTCAGTATTGGTATGTGAGACATTCTTAATGTCTTGAATGAGTTAAAAGAAACTGGTATGTTTCGGCTATACTGAGCATACTTATGACCCTTAATTTGTTGATTTTTTCCTGTTTTCACGTCGGTAGTATGATGACGTCAAATATAAATGGATTTTGTCAACGTTTGATATGTGATACTTTCTTAGCAGCGTCTTAGAAAACTGGGGCAACTTGACCATACTGGACAGACTTATAGCCCTTAATTAGTTAATGTTTTTCCTGTTTTCAGCCCATTCGCACTGTGACCTGTACACTTATCAAAGGATTTGGTCAGTATTTGCTATGTGAGACTTTCATAATAATGTCTTGAAGGAGTTCGAAAATTGGTACAGTTCAGCCAAACTGAGTGGTGTTATGGCCTTCAATTAGTTAATTTTCGTCTGTTGTCAGCTCTTTAGCATGACACCCTGAACAAGTATCTATATATTTGGTCAATAATTGGTATGTAAGACTGCAGCAATGTCCGAAGGAGTTCGGAAACTGGTACGGTACTCTGACATACTTGCCCTCAGATAGCTAATTATACCCCCATTTTTCAAAAAGTGGGGTATACTGGATTGCGCCTATCCGTGAGTCAGTATGTCTGTCCATGCATCTGTGCGTCCGTCTGTCCATCCTCACCCAGATGTCGGCCTGCATAATAACTTGAACATTACTGTTCAGATTTCATTGAAATTCCATACACGTGTTCACTATCAGGCATGTAAGATCGTTAAGGACTAACAGCCGTTTTGCTGTTGAAAATATTTTTTTCTGTGCATTATGGCCCTTTGAATATACAAAAATAGCCTATTTTTTGTCTGTTCGCCTCGTATATCGGGTTTGGGTTATCGAATCTCAATCATATTTATTACTTTTCACTTTTCAGACTTGTCCCACTTTTTAACTTTGAAAATTTGCTGTTTGTCTCGTAAAATACCAAATTTTGTCTGTTTGCCTCATATTTCAGGTTTGGGTTATCAGATTTCAATAAAATTTGGAATGAAGGTTGTTTATGGGAAAGGCTTTCCAATTAGTCACGTCCCTGTAGTAAAACCAAGACAATTCATTCAAATCACCTCCCCACATGTGGCATTATGTCTTTGTTCTCTTTGATGGTCCAGTCATTGTTTCTGGCCTTTACAGTTACTACTGAGTTGGGGGGGGGGGGGGGGGAGGGGGAAATAATGTTGCTGCCAAACAAAGACAATAATTGCACATCTCACATGCAGATGATCTGATTGACACAAACTATTGTTATCAAGTGCACGTTGATCTCACAATTTTTGCTGGGTTGGATTTCTGTCCGCTGTAAAACAAAGATGATAAACCCCTCGTGTATGCGGAGATTGAAAATATGTCCATCTTAGTATTTTGAGAGATGCTGGGGGGGGGGGGGGTGGGTGGGGGAGTGGGGTGCATATGCCATGCTTAGCATGCTGTTCTTAATATTACATGACCCTGTAGAGTTACTCTGGTGTTTTGAGTTCTAAAATGGGTTTGTGAACACTTCAAAGATTATATACAAAAAAAATTTGCCCTGAGATTTGTTGCAGGGTCCATTGGGTGAGAGATTTTGTCTGTCATCTGATCCAGCCTTATCCTTGATACTGGTATGTCAGCACCTCTGGTACAATCTCTTGCATTTGAAGTCTATCCATATGTCCGTCCGTATATATGTCCATCTGCACTCTGATGTCTGTTTACATAATAACTTGAACATTACTTCTCAGATTTCAGTGAAATTTGGGATAATAGTTGTTTTTTGGGAACGGCTTTCAAATGAGTCATTCCCCAGCAGTAAAACAAAGAAAATACCTGCAAACCGCCTTCCCACTTTTTTATTTATGCTAATTTTAAGGTGTAATAAGTAATAATGAAACGTTTGCTTGAAAATAGGTGATATGTTGCTGATAAGTTGCTCCTGGGTCGTTTCGCCCCAATTACCATTCTCTCCTCGAGGCGTTTCGAACAAATCCTCACTTGCCTCGGGTCATTTCGCCCCACAGACGGAGGTGGGTGGTTTCGCCCCTAAATTTAAATTTTATTTTGGTAATGCAATGTAGTTGTTTCCTATAGTACTTTAGTATTTTTTTCCCCAAAGAATTGAACGAAGTAAACAATTTCCATTGACATTTTCACAAAATTGAAAAATTTTACCGTGTCTGCATTGACCGATTTGGGCAAGAAACTGCGCCCGCCATTGCCCATGTGCGGGCATAGTGGCAATGTGTGCTAAGGAGTACAGTACATTGATAGTGCACTTGTATTCAACCATTGCTAACCTTGCTCGTGTGGAGTTAGTAAGTTGGGAGCCTGGAATTTGCTCGGTTGTTCTCTCGTGGGACTTCAACTTCCCCCACCTATAAAACTGTCCGACACGAGGTGACCCTAACTGTCAAAAATGCAGCTAAACCCCAATAAATAAATAAATAAATTCACGTTCCATGTGTTCTATAATATACTATCATCAGTGAGAATTGCATCCAAAATGTCCTCCAGCAATTTGACCCAAACCGGCTGCTAGTTTAACCCAAATCATCCTATGGCAATTTGACCCAAACCAAACCACCCCCAGAACAGGGTCCTACTAAGCACCGAGGTATATCGGGAGATACTGAGGTGAAAAGAAAAAAGTAAGTCAGGGTTGTTTAAAAAGGTTTAAATACAATTGCAGACATTTAATTGATTCCTTCGAAGTAATATACGCGATATTACTTGATTTATTCGAGTAAATGCAAGATATATACATGTGGGCCGAGTTGTTACCGAAAAATACCCCTTTGTATATAGTAGGTAGCTTGGTTATTAATGGGCTACGTCTGGGCATGGATGAAGCACTTAAGTGATAACTGGGTATCGTAAAACAAATCACTGTAATATTTGATAAAAATAAAACTTCCATCAGATTTTATCTGGCCCTTTGGCCAGCCAAACTTTTCAGTTTCGGCAGCTCTGAAGTTTGTTTTTTTTAATTTTCATTCATTTATTTTTTTTTTTTTTGTTTATTGTTTTGCAACTTTTGCCATTGTTGGCTTTATGTTATTAGGATTTTATGGCGTACTGTGATAAGTATCGCTCGACTGTACACCCAACGCTACAGCTTGCATTTGGTATATGTACAGAACATGGGGAGAGGATTGCAACAAAATCACTTGTGGACTGGAATTATCACCCAAAGTATCACTTTCAAATTATGTACATATCGACAAAAACACGAGCAATGTTTCAGCCAGTGGAGTCAATGGACCTGCAGGTTTAACCGAGAGGTCCATTGGCTGTCCAGAGCTTAACTTGTGCTTATTATGCTTTGCAACAAATTTAGAATTATTGTTTGGGTGAAATCTCCACTCTGTGGGTGATTTAGTGATAATACACTCTGAACCTGCTGTATATATACAGTGTATACTTATTAGGCCTTTCGCCTGTGATAACGGCACCAATTTATGGTGATTTGTTGACACTTGTTTTGTTTTCAAGGTTTTCACCTTCTTTATGTGCCCAGTTTTTTTTTTACAATTGCTGGCGTCTTATATAAGTGTAGAAAACTTAAGTAAGTATCCTTTTAATCGTCGGTCCCATTGGTCAGCCATGAGTGCTGACCATGTCGCTAGTCTTATGGTAATTTTTTTTTTTATAGTTGGCGACTGAAAAATTACCACTTCCGAAAAGTACTGTTTCTCATGTCATGATTTTGGTCCATAACAGTTTTTCTGTCATAACGAAGAAGACAATTGCCAACAGCCACAAAGAAAACAAATTAAGAAGTCACTGTGTAATTAACAATTCACACTGTTGCTTACTGAGGTGGAGTCGCTTCAAATACCATTACCACGCTACCTACTAAACACCAAAGGGAAGATTCTTCAGGACACTTTTATTACTTCAGCACCCAAAATTCTCAAATATGGCATTGAAACCATGCACATACTGCTTAAATCTATTTATAATCAGAATACACCACCAGGGTTGCGGTGACTCTGTAGGTAGAGGTACAGGCTGTAAGTCGAGAGGTCCTCGGTTCGAATCCCACCTGCGGCAACAGCTTTGTGCCCTTGGGCAAGACACTTCACCCCCCCCCCCCCATTGCCCATGTGGGGGCAGGCATGGTGGTGCTGTGTACTAAGGCATACTGTCTTCGAACAAGGATAACCCTGCTGGTATAGTATGTTGAGGAGCTGACAGTTGCTTGCCATTGTTCAGTGGTTCTCTCCGGGTATTCTGGCTTCCTCTACCCATAAAACTGTCGTGGTCATGATTAGCTGTTGGGCAGAAATATGTGACCTAAAACACCAATAAATAAATAATAAAAAGAACACACCACCCCATACACGTTTCACTCCTGCTTGACTCTGTGTCCATTTGTGTCCATAATATATAAGCTGTGAACAAGCATAAATATCTAGATAACAACATGTCTTTTGGATGTTCATTATATGGGTTAACAGGAGAGGGGTGGGGGGATGAATGAAATTGGGGATATCATGTGCCACCCCCCCCCCCCCCCCCACACACACACACTCCCATGCCTACAGTGCGGCCGCCGTGGACTGGTCACTTTCCACAGATGGGCAATATTTCCACGGATGCAATGATATTAGATTTCAAACACTGTTTACAGCAATAAGCATAATCATCAAAAATTCAATTAAAGAAGCACACGGTACAATCTGGTGCTTCATTAATTAAAATTGTATTGATAATGATTTTCTATTACCTGGTAAAAACATGCATGGACATCACTGCCCATGCATGGATTATGGCCAGTACACGTATGTCTGTGCCACTGCTATGAACAGGGACTAATCTAAATATGTGGGTGTGTTTTCAAATATTCATATTTTTTTACACCTGATAACAATGTAATATAAGTTTATGAACAACCACACAATTGACTTTTAATTACAATACTCCTAATTCCTATTAAACATATATGAATGTTTATTCATTTTGTGGAATGTTTACACTGTGTATGAAGCTTATTTGGGCCTGTATGTTTGTTAAAATTGCCCTTCCACTGGGGAGGACTTCTTGAAATCAGTGAACACTGGATTGTATGGTATTCTTTTGTGTAAGACAATGCATTCATTGTAATAATCTTCATGCATAGCAGCATATGGCCCCACAAAGTAGATCTGTTTCTCAGGCCATTTTTGTAAAATTGCACGCAGACGGATGTTTTTTTATTTTATTTTTGTAATTATTTCTCTTTGCCATTAAAAGTCCATGTTCTTGGTTTGTTTCAGGCCTCATAATCCACAGAATAGCACGGGTGGTGGTGTATTCCATCCCTTAAGTGCAAGAAGACTTAGCAATGCTATAGCATAAGCCTTGTCACACTCAGAGACAAATTTATCAATTTTAATATCGGACATGATCCATTTAATTTTTTTTTTTAGCTCACCTCGACAAGTCAAGCTGGGCTTATCTAATCACTCTCCGTCCATTGTCTATCCGTCTGTCGTCCATCAACACCATGTTTTGGTCTTCTAGTCCAAAACCACTGAGCAAATTCAAGAGAACGATTGTTTGAGTAAGATGGTCCCAAATGGGTATTGCATTTTTGTTTAACTCAACATGCCCAGCCCCATAGGGAGGGTGTGGGGGAAAATGCTCCCAAAATTTTTCTAAAATTTCATGAACCAATGGGTACAGTGACTTAATATTTGTTATGGAGTTTCCTTTTGAGGTGTAGAATCAAGTTTGTTCAAACGAAGTTCGTGAAGCAATATTTGGCTTTGTAATGGGAAGGGTTAGATTTTTGGTACCATCCAAAATTTATATTTTCTGAACCGATGGACCGATTTGAACGAAATTCAGTTTGTGGTATTATTGGGTCATA
Source organism: Pictodentalium vernedei (assembly GCA_031216915.1). NCBI lineage: Eukaryota > Metazoa > Mollusca > Scaphopoda > Dentaliida > Dentaliidae > Pictodentalium > Pictodentalium vernedei. The sequence continues at coordinate 48,743,180 of CM062289.1, forward strand.
AGTACTTCACTCATGCAAAACACTGCATCCCCATGGGAACCCCAGGAGCTATAAATAGAAATATTTTCAAACGCCCATGTTTACCAACCCACATGGAACAGAGAACTGTTATATAGTATGAAGTATCCTCAGGACCAGACTCCAACCAGTAGAATTGAATGGTAAAAAAAATTGCCATATGTTTTGTTAGGAAGTTCTGCAGAGTGCATCAAAATAATGCTGACTCAGCATATTTGCAAACATTTTAGAAAATCTTTTCTCCAGAACCAATGGTCAGAATCTTTTGATATTTGGTATACAGCATCCATAGATGGGTCAGATACAAGTTTGTTAAAACGAAGTCCATTGGTTCATATTTGGACTCAATGCAGGGGCCCATTATTTCTAATTTAGGGCAATATGGGGAATTTTCTTTAAACATCTTCTTCAGAACCACCAGTCAGAATCGTTTAATGTTTGGTATACATGTATATCATTGTTATGAGGATCAGATTCAAGATTGTTCAAACCAAGTCCCTAGGTTAATATTTGGGCTTCCTTTGGTAGTCCAAATTTTAATTTAGGGCAATGTGAGGAAGTTTCTTTAAAAATCTGCTTCTTCGGATCCACCAGTCAGAATGCCTTCATATTTGGTATACAACATCTCTGGGGTGGGGGGGGGGGGGGGGGGATTCAAATTCGTTCAAATCGGGTCTGTAGGTTAAAATTTGGGCTCGCTATGGTAGCCCAAATTTTAAAATAATGCAATATGAGGAAAGTTCTTTAAAAATTTGAGATCAGATTCAACTTTGTTCCAGTCGAGTGCCTGGGTTAATAGTTGGACTCCCTATGGGAGCCGGAATTGGCCATGTAGCTGAAGAATTAGAAATGTTTTATTCAGTATCCTCTAGAGGTTTGTAACTAAGAGTAATCTACATAGGCTGTATCAAGGGGCTTCAAAGGGGAGTTCCACATTTTACATTATGATCAACTGAAGAAAAGGCATGATGCTTGGACAGTTTTTTGTCACTCCTGAGGGGCTCGAGGATTGACAATGTATCCTATGGAGATGGAGTGCTTAATGAAGATTCATTCTTGGACTCTGTTTATATCGTGTTTTGTTTATGGTGAGTGCTTCAGGCCCCTTGTTTATTTATTTACTGGGTTTTAAAAACACTTAAGACAGCCAGCAGCTACAAGTTTTTTCTCTCCTTGAACCAAGTCTCTCACCCAACTGCAGCACTCATGGTCCACTGAGTTTTTAGCTCACCTGACTTTCAGTCAGGGTGAGCTATATTGATCACTCACTGTCCGTCATCCGTGGACATGGTGTTTGCGTCTTCTCCTTAAAAACTGGTGAACCGATTTAAGTGAAATTTAAGATGCTTGTTTGTTATGACATCGCATTTTGATTTTGATCAAACCAAGTTGCTCTGCCCCTCAGTGGGGGCCACACCAAAAAATTATGCCAAAATCTTAAAAAAATCTTCTTCTCATGAACCAGGAGAAGCGGGGACTTGATATTTGGTGAGCAGCTTCTTTTTGAGGTGTAGACTCAGATTTGTTCAAGAGAAGTTTGTAGGAGCTATATTTGCCTTCGTTATGGGAAGGACAATAATTTTTGCCCTGCCCAAAATTTCTATTTTTCAAACCAAGAGGCTGATTTGAATCAAATTTAATATGCAGGCTTATTGGGTTATAAGTACTTAATTTATGATTAAAAATATTTTCCCGTCGCCCCATGGGAACCGCAGGTGCTAAAAATAGAACAAAATTTAAAACGCCCATATCTCCAAACTACACGGCACTGAAAATTCTTATTTGGTGTGAAGCTTCCTTGGGACCAACAGAATGGAATAGTCCAACAAATTGCTGTCGAGTCTTTCACGGGGTTCTTTTTTCGGGACTTTGAAAAGAAGATTTTTTTCACATGTTTATTGAAATCAAATCCATGGGTCCATATTTGGGCTCTCTATGGGAGTCCAAATGTTGAAACTAGTGCAGTATGAGGAATATTCTAGAAAAATCTTCTTCAGACCCACAAATCAGAATCTTTTAATATTTGGTATGCTGCATCATTAGGCGGGTGAGATTTACGTTTGTTCAAGCCAAGTCCTTATTTGGGCTCACCAGGGTTTCACATATTGCGAGAGCGGTCATTTCCTTCCTGTGATGTTCTCGAGATGCTTGTTAAGAAGATCCATATTTAGCGTTCCCGCAAAAATATAAGCATTTTTTCATCAGATAAAATTCAATAAAACTTGATTAATTTTAGATCGGAAATAATTAAAGGGTTTTCGTGATTGATTAATCACATGGATTAACCCAGGTTAACCGATTAATCAATTGCCCTAATGGGTAGCTGAATAATTGCTGCACCGTTGATGATTTGTATAATTAAAACTTTACTCAGCGTAATGGGCAAAACCGGCCAGCGCCATATACAAAAATGTCCATTCAAATTTTATTATATTTTTAATTTCTGTCTCAAAGCATAGCTTATGACCCCTCATTGGAACGAGCTCATTGAGTATGTTCCAATGGGGGTGGGGGGTGGGGGGGGGGTGGGGGGTGGGGGGTGGTCGTCATAAGCCATTTTTTTAGACAAGCATTGAAAATCTTTAGTAATTCAAGAATTTCTTGTGCAAGTATCGTCTGCTTCCCGCATTTGGTGATGGGTTGAGAATGACCATTTCCAGCTACTGATACAGTATAATGATCATGCGAATGAACAAGTGTGTCAGCACTTTACTGGCTTGCATTACTCCTTCTCATGTAATTGATGTGAGCCAGTGTGACAATGTTTGCCTGTTTTGGAGCAACCTTGTTCCTTAGTTAACCCACTAATATCGTAAAGGGTACTTCAAAAGTAATGGTTAACCGATCAATTACTACTTTTTTATCGATCAAGACTTTGATCATTGGTCAGTCGATTAATCGGTTAACCGTATCAGCTCTAATTAATTTCATAAACATGATTACTTAAATATCCTTTGATGTGGTGGTTGATTAATATAACTATCTATGTATTTGAAGATAAGTAAGCATAATTCATGTGATTTAGACATGTTGGAAATGCGTCCCGCAAAAAATAAATGGGTCCAGCAAAAAATATATTTGCGAATTTTAACTTCGTTCAAAATGAGGAATTTCCTTTAAAAATCTTCTTCAGATCCAGCAGTCGGAATGTTCTGATATTTGGTAAGCAGCATCCTTGGGGGTGAGATTCAAGTTTCTTTACGCCAAGTCCCTGGGTTCATATTTGGGCTTATTGTCTGAATTATAGCTTAGTTCAAAATGAAAAATTTTCTTTAAAAATCTTCTTCTTCAGATCCAGCAGACAGAATGTTTTGATATTTTGTAACATATGTAGCATCCTTGAATGGGTGGGGGTGGGGGTGGGGGTGGGAGAGAGATTCAAATTTGTTTAAGCCAAGTCCAGGGGTTAATATTCGGCTGGGAGCCCGAATTATAACTTAGTTCAATATGAGGAATATTCTTTAAAAATCTTTTTTTTTAGATCCACCGGTCAGAATCTTTGGATATTTTGTATAAGTCTTCTTTATGAGGGGCAGATGCAACTTGTTCAAATAAATTCCCTGGGTTTATATTTAGGCTACCATGCCAGGGCCTCTTGTTTACTGTTTTAGAACATTGCCCTGGTTCTTCTCTCTATATTTGTCTGTCTGTCTGTCTGTCTGTCTGTCTGTCTGTCTGTCTGTCTGTCTGTCTGTCTGTCTGTCTGTCTGTCTGTCTGTCTGTCTGTCTGTCTGTCTGTCTGTCTGTCTGTCTGTCTGTCTGTCTGTCTGTCTGTCTGTCTGTCTGTCTGTCTGTCCTGTCTGTCTGTCTGTCTGTCTGTCTGTCTGTCTGTCTGTCTGTCTGTCTGTCTGTCTGTCTGTCTGTCTGTCTGTCTGTCTGTCTGTCTGTCTGTCTGTCTGTCTGTCTGTCTGTCTGTCTGTCTGTCTGTCTGTCTGTCTGCCCTTCAGATGAAATGTTTCTTTGCTGTTCATTTGCCTGGCTCGACATTTTTAAAACAATTTGCAGCTATCTTTCAACCCCCCCCCCCCCCCCACACACACACACACACATACACAGACACAAATCAGGGCTGGGGCGAGTATTGAGTACTTTGTCAAAAAAAGTGGTACTCGAGTACTACGAGTACTGAGTACTTTGGACCCAGCCCGTCACAAATATATTAAACATCAAAGAGTATCATATACTTGAAACAAATACAGTACAGCTACTGTGTACTGCTCACTTTCCACGAATACAATAATATTTTATGCCAAACACTAACTATAGGAATAATCATCAAAAAGATAAATAATGCAGCATCAGGTACAACCGGTACTTCATTAATTAAAATATTGTGGATGATGATTTTTATTGCCTTGTAAATGCATGAGTGGACATCACTGCCCAAGCGTGTATTACAACCCCTCTATAGCGACAGTACTGTAACTGATTCGTCCTCTTTGGGAACATATTTTCTACAATTTCACTTCTTTTGACAGAATATGTGCATGTGGGGATTAAAACCAAAGTTGTGAAAGTGCTCTTGTGGATATTTGCAGCACAAGCACAGCACTACAGAATCAATATTGATGATTTTAGAAATTTTAACAGAGTCATGAGACACCACAGTGGCAGGTACTGGTCATTCTGTTGGAAACAAAATCACTGTTTTATGACTCGAGGTGCCTTAACTGAGAAAACTTAGGCTTTTTCTTACAAAGATTGCAAAATATTCATCAAACACAATGTGAAATGTCTTCAGAAGCCAGAGTGTGATTAAATATAACAATGGGAAATTCAATATACGTCAACATCAATTAATTTATAAATTAATATAGTTTTTTTTATGGGAAACAGCATAGTGAGGCATGTCGGGGGGGGGGGGGGGGGGGCACATCCAGGGCTATATTTCACACCATCACTATGTAAAAGAATATTTGACATTTGTTGAGATAAAATGGCACTTTCTATTGATATTGGTGAATTATATTGCCTCAGACAGGGCTTATATTTTGACGAGAATCTGAGAATCGATTCATGTAGAGATCCGTGCAACAAAACCAGTGAGAAACCATGTAGATTCTCGTAACACTGCTGCAAGGATTCACATGAAAAGAACTGAGTCAATTTAACCCTTTACCTAACACAAAGGCAGCAAATTAACCAATAAAACACTAACATGACCTGAATTATTGTGACACTGGCAATAAAATTTGTACAAATATGGCTGTCATTGGAACCGGTTCCAGTAACATCCACAATTATTAAGCTTGATTAATATTGTTTATTTTTAGATAACCTGCCTGAAAGTCAAGGGGCGCTTAAGAGATGACGTTCTGTCTGTCGACCATCCGTCCATCTATCTGGCGTGGACTTTACATTATCAACCACTCCTCATAAACAACTGGGCCGAATTGAACCAAATTTGATATTCATATTCCTTATCATATCTGAATTCCAGTTTGTTCAAATAAAGTTGCCACAACCCACAGGAGTCCCCAAAAGGGGCATTTCTCTGATAGCACCCAAATATTGTTTTCTAAAACTAAACAAAATCCCCAGAACCATATATAAGAATATTTTGATACTTGGTATACAGCATCTCTAGTGGAGGGGAGAGGGGGAGGGGGGCAGATTCAAGTTTGTTCAAATCGTGTCCCTGAGTTAATATTTGGGCTCCCTATGAGCACCCAAATATCAACAGTGCAATATGAGGAAATTTCTTTGAAAACCTCCTTCAGATCCACCAGTCAGAACGCTTTCATATTTGGAATACAACATCTCTAGTGGGAGGGGGGGGGGGGTGTTAGATTGAAGTTTGTTTGAATCGGGTCTCTGGGTTAATATTTTGTCTATCTATTGAAGCCCAAAGTTTAACTTTGTGCAGTACGAGGAAATTTCTTCAAAAATCTATTTCTTCAGATCCACCAGTCAGAATCCTTTCATATTTGACCTACAGCATCTCTAAGGGGAGTCAGATTCATATTTATTTAAGCCAAGTCTATGGGTTAACATTTGGGCTCGTTATGGGAGCTCTAATTAACTCAGTGCAACATGAGAAAATTTCTTTAAAATTCTTTTTCTTCAGACCCACCAGTTAGAATGCTTTAATATTTGGTGTACAACATCTCCGAGGAGGTTAGATCTAAATTTGTTCCAATTTGGTTCCTGCCAGTCAGAATCCTTACATATTTGGTATCGCAGGGTGGGGGTGGGGGGGGGGGGGCAGTAAGATTTGAGTTTGTTCATTTTGAGTCCCTGGCGTAATATTTGGGCAGAGGTGGATTAGGTTCAAGGTTGTTGATTAATGTTCAAATCCATTCCTTAGAGTTTTTCCATAAAATTTGCCCTTCAAGCTGCAGTAACACAACAACCCTTGGCAGTTTGGCAGTACTTGTCTACAGCTGACAGAATTGGAAGCAATCAGGACGACCTATGCTAATAATCATCTGACTTGGACACTAGAGTTATGAATAATTTCATAACATCATTCCTGTGTAGTTTTCATGAATCATAACTAACTGAATGTGACCCAAATGGGGTCATCTCGATATGGCGGCACTTATTGTTCCCAGCAGTATGGTCAGTAGGTGAGAATAATTTGGATGATCAAGGGATTACCGCTTATAGTCTATATCTTATTTTCCGACTTGCTGGAGGAAATTATAACTTCAGCAGCTGTATATTTTTCATTTTTAGCCGACTGTTTACAGTGAGGGCTATAGTCATGACTCTCATCCGTCTGTCCGTCTGTCTGTCCGTTTGTTAACATTTAGAGTTTTGGTTAAATTTTGTGGTTAAAGTTTTTTACTGAAGATTCAAGTGTCTTTTGTTTTTTTCCAGTATAGTCATGACTTTTGTCTGTCCGTCTGTTAACATTTAGAGCTTTTGTTAAAGTTTGTGGTTCAAGTTTTTTAGTGAACCTTAAAGTTTTGGTGTTTTTTTTTTCTTCTAAATTAATATTACCATTGATTGTATCAATCTCATTATGTTTTTTTTTCTTCTATGTTTCATGTTATTTTGGAAAATATTTAACCCTTTTTTTGAATGGTAATTTAACTTACAACTACCAGGTTATTTTTTTTTTTTGGGGGGGGGGTAAAATTACACCTTTAATTCTTCAAACAGTTAAGTGGAAAGTCACTGTTTCTTATTTGGGACAATTTCTACTATCTTTTAAACATTTCTACAGTGATTTTCATTAGTATCGGCATGATTTTAACCCCTTTCAAACATGTTTTCAGACATACTTTCTTTCTATTTGAAATTAGACTTTGCCATATACTTTCTTATTCTAATTCTTGCATGGTCAATACAACTTAATGATTCCATTTACATCAATGATTTCTTTTATCGGTTTTAGGAAATATTTAAATATTTTTTGCCCATCAATTTTACTTAGTATTCCCAGCTTAAAGTTTCGGATTAAAGTTCTGCTTTTCAAGGTTCTACCTTTCGTTCTCCAAACACTCTGTTACAACATCATTTCTTTTTTTCATTTCGGGCAAGGTCTACTGAAGCTGTACACAGTGGTTTCAAATAATATTGGCATTAATTTAATCCTTTTAACAACAGTTTTCGAACTTAGTTTCTCTAAATTTCAAATTAGGTTTCTACCATATACTTTGTTACTTTTTTATCCCCTCCCACAAGAGAGGGATATAGCATAGAGCTCGCGCCGTCTGTCTGTCTGTCAGTCCATCCCACAGTCCCTCCATCTGTCCGAACTTTCTTTTTGCCATAACTTAAACAAAAGTCAACGGATTTCATTAATTTCAGTACATGTCTCTAGGTCAAGTTTGATGACCACAATTATCCAATGAATTATTGCCCTGCCCAGCCCCCCGCCAAGTCTTAGGCATTTTTTTTTCCTTTCCTTCAATATGAATTTTGAACAATTTACTGTCACCACATGCAGAACTTTTTTAGCTCATCTTGACCAAGTCAAACTGAACTAATCTCATCACACTCCGTCCATTGTCCATCCGGCGTCCCTCGTCCGTCAACACCATGTTTTGGTCTTCTCCTCCATTGGGCCAATTCAAGGGAAATTTGTGTGTGTGATGGGCTCACAGGGGCATTACATGTTTGTTCAACTCAACATGTCCAACCCCATAGGGAGGGAGTGGGGAAAAATGCTCCAAAATATTTTAAAAATCTTCCTTTTAAGGTGTAGAATCAAGTTTGTTCAAACAAAGTTCATGAAGCAATATTTGGCTTTGTAATGGAACGGTAATATTTTTCGCCCGGCTCAAAATTTATATATTCTGAAGCGATGGTCCGGTTTGCACCAAATTGGTATGTGGTATGATCGGGTCATAAGTACTTGACTCATGCAAAAAAAAAAAAAAAAATTTCCGCATCCCTATGGGATCCCTGGGAGCTATAAATAGAAATATTTCCAAACGCCCATATTTCCCAATGCACCCGGAACACAGAGCTCTTATTTTGTATGAAGTATCCTTAGGACCAGTAGCATTGAATGGAAAAAAAAATTGCCATCGATAATGTTAGGGTCTTCGGTAATGGGCGTCGAAAAAATGCTGAGTCAACATATTTACAAAAAATTTTCAAAATCTTTTTCCAGAACCAATCATCAGAATCTCTTGATATTCGGTATACAACATTCATAGGGGGGTCAGATACAAGTTTGTTAAAATAAAGCCCATTGGTTCATATTTGCGCTAATACAGAAGCCCAAATTTTTACCATAGGGTAATAATGGGAATATTCTTTAAAAATCTTCTTCAGAACCACCAGTCAGAATCTTTTAATGTTTGGTATACATCATTGTTATGAGGGTCCGATTCAAGATTGTTCAAACCAAGTCCCTAGGTTAATATTTGGGCTTCCTACGAAGCCCAAATTTTATCTTTTTTTCAATATGGAGAGTAATTTAAAAAAATCTTCTACTTCAGATCCACCAGTCAGAATGCTTTGATATTTGGTATGCAGCATCTCTAAGGGGGTCAGATTCAAGTTTGTTCAAATCAGATCCCTAGGTATATATTTGGACTCGCTATGGTAGCCCAAATTTTTACTTAGTGCGATATGGGGAAATTATTTTAAAATCTTCTTCTTCAGATCCACCATTCGGAATGCTTTCATATTTGGTATACAACATCTCTAGGGGGGTCAGATTCAAGTTTGTTCAATTCAAGTTCCTGGCTTAATATTTGAGCTCCATATGGGAACCTGAAATTTAACTTAACACAATATGAGGGAATTCTTTCAAAAAACGTCTTCCTCAGATCCACTGGTCAGAATGCTTTCATATTTGGTATACAGCATCTCGGGGGGGGGGGGGGGGGGGGGGAGCAGATTCAAGTTTGTTCAAATCGGATCCATAGGTTAATATTTGGGCTCGCTTTGGTAGCACAAATTTTAACTTAGTGCAATATGAAGAAATTTCTTTCAAATTTCTCTTCTTCAAATCCAACAGTCAGAATGCTGTCATATTTGGTACACAGCATCTCTAGGGAAGTCAGATTCAGCTGTGTTCAAATCGAGAGCCTGGGTTAATATAAATTTGGGCTCCCCATGAGAGCCGGAAGTGGCCATGTTGCTGAAGAATTAAAAATTTTGTAATCAGTACCCTCTAGAGGTGTGTAACTAAGATTAATCCTCATAGGTTGTATCAAGGGGCTTCATAAGGGAGCTCTACATTTTACATTATGATGAAATGGAGAAAATGCATGATACCCGAATTATTTTTGTCACTCCTGAGGGACTCAAGGATTGACAGTGTATCCTATGGAGATGGATTGCTAATTGTAGACTCATTCTTGGACTCTCTTTATATTGTGTTCTGTTCAAGATGAGCGCTTCAGGCCTAGTGGGGCCTCTTGTTTAAACTCACGTAACCACCCCCTCCCCCGGGCCAATTAGGCACTTTTTGTTTTCCTTTCGTCAAAAATGCATTTTTTACAGTTTTGCCTATAAAGTAGTTTTGGGTTAGAAACCCAGACATGTCCCCCCCCCACCCCCCCCCCCCCGCTCACTCGGCGGTCGTTCATAACACACCACCATCGCATACCAAATATTTTGAAGGGTTTAGAGTTAATAAATGTAAATAAACCAAAACTGACTACTATAACACACCACCACAACACGCCAGACCCCCCCCCCCCCCCCCCACACACACACACACCACAAAATGCATTTGAAGGATTGCGAGTTATTACTCCTATAGCCCAACATTGCTTTATGTACTAAATCTTTAATCCTTTACCTAACACAAGTTGATGCCAACAGTAAAAACTATTTTTCTGAAACATCAGATTTTTTCATTTTTTACTTCTAACCCAGTAGTAGTGACCCCCGGGGCCCGGCGATCCGGGGGCCCCACGAGGACGAAGCCGCGCCACCCGAGACAGCTAGTTTGCGAGCTTTTTTCAATGCCCAATGTGAATCGACAGGCGGGCTCCCAAATTCACTAGTAAGGATATATGCCTTTCAAGAACTGTCTAAGTTATTAGATATATCGTGGGTCGATCCGCCCACAATATGCTATTCTGTAATTCGGTTATATTGAGTTGCAGATGATATAGGAACTGGAGCCAGAAGAAGAAAATTAGTTGTAGCGGGGAGCAGCATTGTACGTGGGATTGACGATGTGGTTTGTGGTCCTGATAGTTAACTGTTAAGAGTGAGGGGGACAGAATAAGTTTGCCAAGGCTACCGCCAGAAAACAATGGGCCCAGTAGGCGGAAGCCAATGAACCTCGGTACCCTGAAAGTGGGTTATAGCACCATCCAGGGTCTCCATCGGAAAGTAAGTGAAATTGCTACATTGATCGAGGCAGAGGAGTTTGATGTCATGGGCTTAAGCGAGACGTGGGTAAGACACGAGGAACGGGTAGACCAAGTAAGCGGGTGTGTGTGGATAGGTGTAAGGCGAGCGTTAGGCCAGAAGGGGGGCGGAGGGGTAGGCATGTACATTAAATAGGATTTGAAACCGTCGCTGATCACAGATCTGGAAGATATCATCACCTCGGCTGACGGGTCAAAAGAAATTGGATGGGTAAGATCAATCTGAGAAACAAAAGTATTGCCCTTGGGGATT
>CM062289.1:48754340-48791133 GCA_031216915.1 Pictodentalium vernedei
TAAAGTAACATGACAATCGGATTGATATTTTTTTGAGTTATCTCATGCCAAAGGGATTGGAGGAATTTTCAATTTGAAGGATAAAGGGTTAATATCTCAGGATTAAATTATCAGATTTACACCAAAATCTATACAGCTCAGCACATCAGTAACCTGAACAAAAATATAAAGTAACTTGACAATCCAAGCAATATTTTTCAAGTTATCGAATGCCAAAGGGATTGGAGGAATTTTCAATTTGAAGGATAGTAACTAGACAATCCAAGCAATAATTTTCAAGTTATCGAATGCCAAAGGGATTGGAGGAATTTCCAATTTGAAGGATAAAGGGTTAATATCTCAGAATTAAATTATCCGATTTACTCCAAAAACTATACAGCTCGGCACATCAGTAACCTGAACACAAATATAAAGTAACTTGACAATCCAAGTAATATTTTTCAAGTTATCGAATGCCAAAGGGATTGGAGAAATTTTCAATTTGAAGGATAAAGGGTTAATATCTCAGGATCAAATTATCCGATTTACACCAAAAACTATACAGCTCGGCACATCATTAAACCTGAACACAAATATAAAGTAACTTGACAATCCAAGCAATATTTTTCAAGTTATCGAATGCCAAAGAAATGGATACGGACGCCGGATGGACAGACGGACGGACATTCTAATAAATGGGTACTTAGGTGACTATTTTTACGGGACTACAATAAAATGCATGTCCATTATACTAAAACAAGTGATTTTGGGAAAGATTTTTGGGGGTGGTAGCAAACCCTGACCTAACCTTTACTGACCCTAACCCTACACCCCCCACCCTCTATTCTAAACCCCACCCTAGACTAATGAAAATGGCTATTTTTTTAGGGTACATTATCATAAAATGCATGTCCATTCTATTAAAACAACTTTTTAGGAAAAAATTTTTTGGGGTAGTAGCAAACCCTAACCCTACCCTTTACTGACCCTAACCCCACCCCACCCCAACTCTAAACCCCACCCTAGAAAATTGGGATTTACTTGTGGGACTAGCCATCTAAATCGCTGGTAGTCACGTAACCCCCGTTTATACCGAAAATTAGCCCCCCTAAGTAGTCATTTATGAGTGCGGATGGACGGACAGACAGCCGGACGGACAAAGGATGGACGAATGATGGATGGTCACCCCAGATGCCGGCATTCTGTGTACCATAATAGTATGGGTACACATAAAAAGTAATTGATCAGTTAACCGTTACTTTTGAAGTACGGTACTATATGGCAGGGTATTTGATGTCTGGATTCACATCGCAAAATGCTATACAAAAATGTCCAATTGCTAACCATTTTTCTTTCATATTGGGTAAGCTAAAATTCACTATTTATCATCACTTTTTGAAACCAAGATGGAAACTGCTAATCAAATTTTTAAAAACAAAAAATACCCTGTATGGGTTAACTATGGAACAAGCTTGCTCCAAAACAGGCAAACATTGTCACACTGGCTCACATCAATTGCTTGAGACAGAGAAATGCATGCCAGTTATGTGCCAAAATACTTGTTCACTTGCATGATCATTATACTGTATCAGCTAAAAACGGTCATTCTCAACCCTTCACCAAATGCAGGTAGCAGACGATACTTGCACAAGAAATTCTTGAATTACTAAAGATTTTCAATGTTTGTCTCAAAAAAATAGCTTATGACCCCCCCCCCCCCCCCCCCCCTCCTCTCAATGAGCTTGTTCCAATGAGGGGTTATAAGCTATGTTTTAAGACAAAAATTGAAAATATAAAATTTGAATGGACATGTTTGTATATGGCGCTGCCCGGTTTTGTCCATTATGCTGAGTAAAGTTTTAATTATATAAATGGTCAATGGTACAGCAATTGTTCAGCTACCTATTGGGGCAAGTGATTAATCAGTTAACCAAGGTTAACCCATGCGATTAATCAATCACGAAAACCCTTTAATCGTTTTATCTGATGAAAAAATGCTTATATTTTGGGGGGAATGGTAAATATGGATCTTCTTAACAAGCATTTGCAAGAACATCACAGGAATGAAATCACCGTTCTCGCAATTTGCGAAACACTGGTGAGCAAAAATATAGGCTTGGCTTGAAGAAACTTAAATCTCACCCGCCTAATGATGGTGCATAGCAAATATCAAAAGATTCTGATTGGTGGGTCTGAAGAAAAAGATTTTTAAAGAATATTCCTCATACTGCACTAATTTCAACATCTGGACTCCCATAGAGAGCCCAAATATGGACCCAGGGATCTGATTTCAATAAACGTGTAAAAAAATCTTCCAAAGATGGTATACATGTATGTGAAATTTGAAAGGTTTTGGAGGAGTGAATTGGGTGAAGAAGAGTCTTAATTACTTTCTCCATTACCCACCGTGTTAGAGAATGCTGACTAAGCATTTTTTCAAAGTCCCGAAAAAATACCCCATGACAGACCTGACAGAAATTTGCTTAGACCATTCCATTCTGTTGGTCCCAAGGAAGCTTCACACCAAATAAGAATTCTCAGTGCCATGTAGTTTTGGAGATATGTGCGTTTTGAATTTGGTTCTATTTTTAGCTCCCGCGGTTTCCATGGGGGGATGGGAAAATATTTTGGGGCATAAATTAATTACTTATGATCAAATAAACCCACAAATTAAATTTGGTTCAAATCAGCCTCTTGGTTCGAAAAAAAGAAATTTTGGGCGGGGCGAAAATACTTGCCCTCCAATAATGAAGGCAAATAAAGACCCACAAACTTCTCTTGAACACAACTGAGTCTACACCTCAAAAGGAAGCAGCACACCACATATCAAATCTCTGCTACTCCTGGTTCACGAGAAGATTTTTTAAGATTTAGGCAAAGTTTTTTGGCATGGCCCTACTGAGGGCCAGGGCAACTTGATTTAAACAAAATCAAAATGCAATGTCATAACAAACAAGCATCTCAAATTTCACCTAATGATTAATCGGTTCAGCAGTTTTAGAGAAGACGCAAACACCAAGTTCACGGACGGCGGACGGCGAGTGATCAATACACCTCACCCTGACTGAAAGTCAGGTGAACTAAAAACTCAGTGGACCATGAGTGCTGCAGTTGGGCGAGACGCATGGTTCAAGGAGAGAAGAAACTTGAAGCTGCTGGCTTTCGAAAGTGTTGTTAAAACCCAATAAATAAATAAACAAGAGGCCCCACAGGGCCTGAAGCGCTCACCTTGAACAGAACGTGATATAAACAGAACAGAACACGATATAAGAGTCCAAGAATGAATCTACATTAAGCAATCCATCTCCATAGGATACACTGCACATCTTTTAGCCCCTCAGGAGTGACAAAAACAGTCCAAGCATCATGCCTTTTCTTTAGTTGATCATGATGTAAAATGTGGAGCTCCCCTCTCAAGCCCCTTGATACAACCTATGTAGATTACTCTTCACCTCTAGAGGGTACTGAATAAAAATTGTCTTATTCTTCAGCTACTTGGCCAATTCTGGCTCCTATAGGAGCTCAAATATCAACCCAGGCACTCGATTTGAACAAAGTTGAATCTGATCTCCTTAGAGATGCTGTATACCAAATATGAAAGCATTCTGACTACTGGATCTGAAGAACAAAATTTTAAAGAAATTTCCTCATACATGTATTGCACTGAGTTCAAATTTGGGCTACCATAGCGAGCCCAAAATGCGAATCTCCCCCCCCCCCCCTCCCCCCTTAGAGATGTTGTATACCAAATACGAAAGCATTCTGACTGGTGGATCTGGAGAAAAAGAATTTTAAAAAAACTTCCCCATATAGCCCTAAGTTAAAATTTGGACTACCAAAGGAAGCCCAAATATTAACATATGGACTTGGTTTGAACAATCTTGAATCTGACCATCATAACAATGAGGGTACCAAACCTAAAAAAATTCTGACTCATGGTTCTGAAGAAGATTTTTAAAGAAAATTCCCCATAAAATTTGGGCTCCTGCATTGAGTCCAAATATGAATGAATGGGCTTCATTTTAACAAACTTGTATCTGACCCCTCTATGGATGCTGTACACCAAATATCAAAAGATTCTGAACACTGGTTCTTGAGAAAAGATTTTCTAAAATGTTTGCAAAAATGCTGCGCCAACATTATTCTGATGCCCTCTGCAGAACTCTCTAACAACAACAGAGGGCATTTTTTTACCATTCAATTCTACTGGTCCTAAGGATGCTTCATACCATAACAGTTCTCTGTTCCAAGTGGTTTGGGAAACATGAGAGTTTGAAAACATTTCTATTTTTCACTCCTGGGGTTCCCATGGGGATGCTGGGGGGGGGGGGGGGGGGGGGGGGGTTTGCATGAGGCAAGTATTTATGACCCAATATTACTACATACTGAATTTCATTCAAATCGGACCATCGGTTCGGAAAATGGAAATTTTGGGTAGTACCAAAAATCTAACCACTGCCATTATAAAGCCAAATAATGCTTCACAAAGTACGTTTGAACACACGTGATTCTACATCTCAAAAGGCAGTTCCATAACGAATATCAAGTCACTGTACCCACTGGTTCATAAGATTTTTAAAAATATTTTGGGAGCATTTTACCGCACCCCCTCCCTATGGGGCTGGGCATGTATTACAAAAATGTAATACCCCTTTGGTACCATTACTCACTCAAACTTTAACTTGAATTGACCAAAACATGGTGTTGATGGATGACAGACGGATGGACAATGGACGGAGAGTGATTAGATATGCCCTGCTTGACTTTGTCGAAGTGAGTTAAAAAAAAAAAAATTAAATGGTTCATGTCCGATATTTTACCCATGTTATTAAAATTGATAAATTTGTCACTGGAGTGCAACAAGGTTTATGCTATATATAGCATTGCAAAGCCTTCTTGCACTCAAGCGATGGAATACTCCGAATACACCGCCACCCATGCTATTCTGTAGATTATCAGGCCTAAAACAAACCAAAAACATGAACTTATGCATGAATATTATTACAATGAATACACTGTCTTACACAAAGGAATACCACACAATCCAGTGTAGACTGATTTCAAAAAGTCCTCCGTAGTGGAAGGGCAATTTTAACAAACATACAGGCCCAAATACACTCCATACACAGTGTAAAAATTCCACAAAATTAATAAACATTCCTATATGTTTAATAGGAATTAGGAGTATTGTAATTAAAAGTCAATTGTGTGGTTGTTTATAAACTTATATTACTTTGTTATCAGGTGTTAAAAAATATTAATATTTGTAAACACACCCACCCATTTAGATTAGTCCCTGCTCATAGCAGTAACACAGACATACAGTACAGTTGCTGGTCATAATCCTTGCACGAGCAGTGCATGATGTCCATGCATGTTTTTTCCAGGTAACAGAAAATCATCATCAATAAAATTTTAATTAATGAAGCACTGAATTGTATCCTGTGGTTCATTAATTAAATTTTTGCTGATTATTGCTGAAAACAATGTTTGAAAACTAATATCATTGCATCCGCAGAAATATTGCCCATCCACGGAAAGTGACCAGTCCAAGAGAGCACAGAGTCAAGGTAATTGTGTTTTACTGTCTTTAATTTCAAATTTTGTTTGTTTGTTTTGTTTTTTTTTTTGGGGGGGGGGGGGGGGGGTGCACCAGACCCCCTCCACTGATGAGAGGGTCACACACCCTCTTGTCCTCACTCCTATCTCACTGCTATGTGGCTCAGGTGATTCTGTGCATCATATTCTTTATGACTCCCACTAGATACATGTATTACTCTTGCCCCTACATGTAACTTAGATATCCTGGCTAAGCACCAGTATAATAGTAAACTAACATCAAATTGTGTGCTTATGTACATGTACAGTAGCTAACATATTGGAATAGTATAATGTGCTTTGTCAGAAACTTGATCAAGTATTGATGACAAACAATTTATCTTATCTTATCCTGGTGCCAGTAATAAACAGTGTAAAAATTCCACAAATTTTTACACTGTTTATTACTGGCACCAGGTTTTTTCAGCTCTTAGCTAACATAAAATTGTGCGCTTCATGAAAATTATTTTGTTACTACCTGTTAAAAATTACTGTTTCTTGTTTTGCTCTTTTAGAAAAAGAAATCACTCCTTTTCTGGCAGGCATACTAAACACCGAGGTAAACTGAGGGATACCAAGGAGAATGAAAACAGGAGAGAAATGGGTATGAGGTGGTGTGTTCTTTTTATTATTTATTTATTGGTGTTTAAAGTCACATTTATCTGCACAACAGCTTATTGTGACCATGGCAGTTTTATGGATGGAGGAAACTAGAGTACCCCAGGAGAACCACTGAGCATACTACACAAGCACGGTTAGCCTTTTTCGAAGACAGGTGCACCAAGTACACAGCATACCTTGCCCCCACATGGGTAGTGGGGGTGAAGTGTCTTGCCCAAGGACACAAAGCTGATGCTGCAGGTGGGATTCGCACCGAGGATCTCTCAGCTTGCAGTCTGCACCTGTACCTACTGAGCTAATGCACCCCTGATGGTGTATTCTGATTATGTAAATAGATTTAAGCAGTACTAGCTAGTATGTGATTGGTTTTAATGCCATATTTGAGAATTATGGGTGCTGAAGTAATAAGAGTGCGCTGAAAAATCTTCCCTTTGGTATTTAGTAGGTAGCTTGGTAATGGTAAAGTGACTTCACCTCAGTAAGCAACAGTGTGAAAGCTGGCAGCCATCTTTAATATCGGGCCGAACCCAAAAACACTCGTTCTCATCCCAAGGTGACAACAAAGGTACCCAAGAAGTTTCATGAAGATCGGTTCATAAATAATGTACAGCCTCCAGTTTTAGCATATTGACATGTGCACTTACAGTGTATATGTAGCACTGAATAAATCAAAGTTCATCTAATTTGCATAATTTCTGTACAAGAAAAAAAACCTGTATTTTATGTAATGTATTCCATGTCACTAAACAATCATACACAAATTTATTCAAATCAAAACTTTCATACAGAAGTTCTGTACAAAAAACTGATTGCAGTAATTTCAGTACAAAATAGTTGCCTGCGGCCATCTAGAATTTTGGACCCCTCCCCAAAAACACTCATTCTCACCCCATTGTGATAACAAAGGTACCCAAGAAATTTCGTAAAGATTGATTCATAAATATGGCCTCTAGCCCAAGTTGTATAGAAGTTCTGTACAAAAAACTGATTGTACCTAATTTCAGTACAAAATGGCCACTGGTAGCCATCTTGAATTTTGGACGGCACCCAAAAACACTCATTCTCATCCCAAGGTGATAACAAAGGTACCCTAGAAGTTTCATGAAGATCAGTTCATAAATACAGCCTAGCCCAAGTCGTATTGACATGTGCACTTACTGGGTATACATGTAAGTAGCACTGAATAAATTAAAGTTCATCTAATTTGCATAATTTCAGCACGAGAAAAAAAACGGTATTATATGTGATGTACTCCATGTTACTAAACATTCATAGAAAAATTTATTCAAATCAGAACTTTCATACAGAAGTTCTGTACAAAAATGGCGATTGCACTAATTTCTGTACAAAATGGCTGCTGGAGGCCATCTTGAATTTTGGACCGCACCCAAAAACACTTGTTCTCGCCCCACGTGATAACAAAGGTACTCAAGAAGTTTCGTAAAGATCAGTTCACCAATACACCCTCTAGCCCGAACCGTATTGAATTGCTGTTCCCAAACAGACGGACAATGGGCCATGACATAACCTTAAATTTGACTTTGTCAAAGTTGAGCTAAAAATGGGGAGTATCCAGAGTATCACAAAACAAAAACCTATTTGTAAAGGACTCCCCCTTTCAAGGACAATGGGACAAAGTTGACATTCACCACCATGCTGCCTTGAGGCTGCATTTTGAATTCCTGTGGTTGTTGTTCTTATGAAATATTATTTTATTATTATCAGTTATGGTACAAATACAGTACCGAGAGCACACTTTCAGGAACTGCTGATGTCTGATGGCGACTGTGTGTCACTGCGTGAGGTGCACACATACTTTTGGGTTTCTATACACCACATCCTTCATTTTGCAATATAATTTGTGTAAATTTATTTGGAATTTATAGAATTTCAGACTTGTAAATTTCATAGTATTGTTTTTGCATTAGTTATGGTGCTTTATAAGTAATGGGCAATTTAGTTTGAAAAAAAGGGGTTCATGAAGATTCAGCCCTCATACTTTTTCAGAGAATATTCGGTCCCCAATTTCATTCATGCTGCCACCCCTCTCTCCTATTAACCCATATAATGAACATCCCAAAAGACATTTTAATATCTAGATATTTATGCTTGTTCGCAACTTATTATGGACACAAATGTACAGAGGTTCAAGGTAATTGTGTTTTATTGTCTTGAATTTTTTTATTTTTTTTTGGGGGGGGGGGGGGGGAGAGGTGCACCCGACCCCTCCACTGATGAGAGGGTCACACACCCTCTTGTCCTCACCCCTATCTCACTGCTATGTGGCTCAGGTGATTCTGTGCATCATATTCTTTATTACCCGGCCCCACTCCCACTAGATATTACTCTTGCCCCTACATGTAACTTAGATATCCTGGCTAAGCACCAGTATAATGGTAAACCAACATCAAATTGTGTGCTTATGTCCAGTAGCTGACATATTGGAATAGTATAATGTGCTTTGTCAGAAACTTGATCAAGTATTGATGACAAACAACAATTTTCATTACCAGTACCTGGTGCCAGTAACAAAATAAGATTTGCAAATATCACCCTGCGTTTTTTCAGCTATTAACTAACATAAAATTGTGCGCTTCATGAAAATTATTTCGTTACTACCTGTTAAAAATTACTTCTTGTTTTGCTCTTTTAGAAAAAGAAATCACTCCCTTTCTGGCAGGCATACTAAACACCGAGGCAAACCGAGGAATACCAAGGTCAATAAAAACAGGAGAGAAACGGGTATGAGGTGGTGTGTACTTTTTATTATTTATTTATTGGTGTTTAAGGTCACATTTATCTGCACAACAGCTTATTGTGACCATGGCAGTTTTATGGATGGAGAAAACTAGAGTACCCCAGGAGAACCACTGAGCAATGGCAAGCAACTGTGAGCTCCCCAACATACTGCACAAGCAGGGTTAGCCTTGTTCGAAGACAGGTGCACCAAGAACATGCAGTATGCCTTAGTACACAGCATACCTTGCCCCCACATGGGTAGTGGGGGTGAAGTGTCTTGTCCAAGGACACAAAGCTGTTGCCGCAGGTGGGATTCGAACCGAGGATCTCTCGGCTTGCAGTCTGCACCTCTACCTACTGAGCTAATGCATCCCTGATGGTGTATTCTGATTACAGTTAAAACTAGAAGTCCTGTCATGAAATGCGCACAAATAGCACGTTGATATGCGCGTTAATGTACGCATTATGGCCCAAGTAAAGCTATCAAATTCTGTACATATGGCCTGTGCACAGACAATGTTTCAGCCAATGGACCTCCGGGTAACCCGGAGGTCCATTGGCAGAAACATTGCATGTGTTTGCTATGAGTAACCAAGAGAAACTGCCGTGCTTTGGATGCCATTCGATATGGAAATTGCGCGCAATTCCAACGTGCAATTAAGCCTATATAAGCGCACTATTCGTGACAGGACTTCTAGTTTTAACTGTATGTAAATAGATTTAAGCAGTACTAGTATGTGATTGCTTTTAATGCCATATTTGAGAATTATGGGTGCTGAAGTAATAAGAGTGCGCTGAAAAATCTTCCCTTTGGTATTTAGTAGGTAGCTTGGTAATGGTAAAGTGACTTCACCTCAGTAAGCAACAGTGTGAAAGCTGGCAGCCATCTTTAATATCGGGCCGCACCCAAAAACACTTGTTCTCATCCCAAGGTGATAACAAAGGTACCCAAGAAGTTTCATGAAGATTGGTTCATAAATACAGCCTCCAGCCTTAGCGTATTGACATGTGCACTTACAGTGTATAAGTAGCACTGAATAAATCAAAGGTCATCTAATTTGCATAATTTCTGCAAGAGACAAAAACCTGTATTATACAGTATTTTTTGTGATGTATTCCATGTTACTAAACATTCATACAAAAATTTATTCAAATCAGAACTTTCATGCAGAAGTTCTGTACAAAAAACTGATTGCACTAATTTTGGTACAAAATGGTTGCTAGTGGCCATCTTGAATTTCGAACTGCACCCAAAAACACTCGCTCTCATCACACGGTGATAACAAAGGTACCCAAGACGTTTCGTAAAGATCGGTTCATAAATACGGCCTCTAGCCTGAGCCGTATAGAAGTTGTGTACAAAAAACTGATTGTACCTAATTTGGGTACAAAATGGCCACTGGCAGCCATCTTGAATTTTGGATCGCACCCCAAAACACTCGTTCTCGTCCCTAGGTGATAACAAAGGTACTCAAGAAGCTTGGTGAAGATCGGTTCATGAATACAGCCCCTAGCCCGAGCCGTATTGACATGTGAACTTACTGTGTATAAGTAGCACTGAATAAATCAAAGTTCGTCTAATTTGCATAATTTCTGTACAAGAAAAAAACCTGTATTTTTGTGATGTATTCCATGTTACTAAACAATCATAAACAAATTTATTCAAATCAGAACTTTCATACAGAAGTTCTGTACAAAAAACTGATTGCAGTAATTTCAGTACAAAATAGCTGCCGGCGGCCATCGAGAATTTTGGACTCCCCCCCCAAAACACTCATTCTAACCCCATGGTGATAACAAAGGTACCCAAGAAATTTTGTAAAATCGGTACATAAATACGGCCTCTAGCCCAAGTTGTATAGAAGTTATGTACAAAAAAACTGATTGTATCTAATTTCGGTACAAAATGGCCACTGGTAGCCATCTTGAATTTTGGGCTGCACCCAAAAACACTCATTCTCATCCCAAGGTGATAACAAAGGTACCCAAGAAGTTTCATGAAGATCAGTTCATAAATACAGCCTACATGTAGCCGAGCCGTATTGACATGTACACTTACTGGGTATACATGTAAGTAGCACTGAAATTAAAGTTCATCTAATTTCCATAATTTCAGCATGAGAAAAAACCCTTTATTATATGTGATGTACTCCATGTTACTAAACATTCATACAAAAATTTATTCAAATCAGAACTTTCATACATAAGTTCTGAACAAAAAACTGATTGCACTAATTTCTGTACAAAATGGCTGCTGGAGGCCATCTTGCATTTTGGACCGCTCCCAAAAACACTCGTTCCACGGTGATAACAAAGGTACCCAAGAAGTTTCGTAAAGATCGGTTCATAAATAAAGCCTCTAGCCCGAGCCGTATTGAATTGTTGTTCCCAAACAGATGGACAATGGGCTATGACATAACCTTAAATATGACTATGTCAAAGCTGAGCTAAAAATGGGGAGTATCCAGAGTATCACAAAACAAAAACCTATTTGTAAAGGACTCCCCCTTTCAAGGACAGTCTGACAGCATTGGCATTCACCACCATGCTGCCCTGAGGCTGCATTTTGAATTCCTGTGTTTGTTGTTCTTATGAAATATTATTTCATTATTATCAGTTATGGTACAAATATGGTACCGATAGCACACTTTCAGGAACCGTTGATGTCTGATAGCGACTGTGTGTCAGTGTGTGAGGTGCACACATACTTTTGGGGTTCTATACACCACATCCTTTATTTTGATATATAATTTGTGTAAATTTATTTGCAATTTATAGAATTTCAGACTTGGAAATTTCATAGTATTATTTTTGCCTTAGTTATGGTGCTTTATAAGTAATGGGCAATTTAGTTTGAAAAAAGGGATTCATGAAGATTCAGTCACAGAAAGATTCAGCCCTCATACTTTTTCTGAGAATATTCGGTCTCAGTCGCATGTCATCACCTCTGCGGTCAAATCCTCACAGAAATTTTTTTTTAAAATATTCTATGCATTTTTTCTATTGTTTTATTTTAAGGATTTATGATTACTAATTATGACAAAATTACAAGTGGGATATGAGACAAACCTTAATGAAGCTGGAACTAAAAAAAAAATAGGGATCTGCGAATCACAAATTTCTTTTCGAATTGAATCTCGAATCAAATCATGTCTCTGATATCGACATCGAATTGAATCCCGAATCGAATCTTAAAAGACAAGTTATTTCATATTGCATCAAACGGAAGTTACGGAACACTGTGATGACCCTTATGCGACGGAGTGAACACCTTAAACACCAATAACTAAATATTCTCTGTAGCACCGTCGCTGAAACAGCTAGGCCTATTGTCCATAGTTTTAGAAGGCCTAACTTGTTACTATTCACGTTCTTAAGAACATGAATAGTAACAAGTTAAGCCTTCAAAAACCAAAACTATGGATAATGTTCTGGGCCAAATTCACACCTTATCTAACAATTAAACATTGTCAATTACTCAAATAAATAGGAATTGAGCCTACATGAATGAATTTTCTAATGACAGTTTTATCCTTTTTTGTTGGAAATGTAACAAATTGAAGTTAGTATGAGAGATTCGAAAAAATCGAATCCTGAGACTGATTCGGGATCGATCTCGAAGCATACGTGTGGTATCGATATCGAATCGAATCTCGAATATTCGCAGGACCCTAAAAAAAAACCTTCCCAAAACAAGCTGAGAGGTTTTCAGCTCGAATCCCAATTGCGGCAACTGAAATAAGGCGTACTGCACATCGATGATGCACTTGTCTTCAACCAATGCTAACCCTGCTTGCTTGGAGTAACAATGTTGAGAAGCCTGACAGTTGCTTGTCACTGTTGCTCAGTGGTTCTCTCTGGGTGCTCTGGCTGGGTTCCTCCCCCAGTAAAACTGTTGGGTGGCCCTGGCTGTAAAAACTGTTGTTAAACCCAATAAATAAAGAAATCAAATTTGCTGAATCCAAGACCTTTGAATGATGGTTTTGATTGGGGTGTGTGTGGGGGGCATGGGGGGTGGTTATACAGTGGTGCCCACTTAATTGGATATATCTTAATTGCATATCCCTGTTAATAGAATGTAATTTCCCAACACAAAACCATTTACCATGCCTCCAGTACAAATTTGACCTGGTAATTGAATATAGGTTATAGAGTAATCTCCTGTTAATTGAATAAAAAATCTTGTAACATGTTGAGAAATTGCCCCGACTCTTCCCAGCTTTCCTTTGTTATAGACCAATTTGGCCTCAGTACATTCAATACAGGCATTTAATCTATTATATCTTGTTTGACAGAGCTCATGGAGCTCTGTCAAACAAAATATAATAGAATAAATGCTAAGTTTATCTCTGGAATACAGGAAAGTGACACAATCCCTGTTAATTGAAAACTCCTGCTAATTGAATAATGTTATTGGCAAAGTGGCTCTTCAATTAACAGGGTTCCACTGTACAGCAAACTGAGCAAAAACAAATATCACAAACTAATAATGAAACTATGTACTTGTGAAATTTTCATGTGGTCATTCTACAACATGTTTTAGCTGGTACTATACAGTTTTGAAGGTTAAAGGGCTCAGTAGTTAGAGGTGTAGGCTGCAAGCCAAAGGGTCCTCTATCAAATCCCATCTGCGGCAACCACTTTGTTTCCTTGGGCAAATACACTTCATTCCCATTGCCCACGTAGTGCCATTGCATACCAAGGCATACTGCATGTCAATCGTACACTTGTCTTCAACCAATGCTAACCCAGCTTGTGTGCTGTTTGTACGTTAGATGTTTGTAATTGCTCAATGGTTCTCTCTGGCTTTTCCCATCTGTAAAACTGTCCGACATGAAGTGACCCTGGCTATCGAAGTGTCATTAAACCCCAATAAATAAATCAATAAGAATCATGTGTCCCTATTCTGAAGAACAGTTCGCGGCAAATTGCCAAAGGATGGTTTGGGTTAGATTAGTATCCAGTTTGGGTCAAATTGTTGGAGGACAGTTTGGATGCAATTCTCATGAATTCCAGTCACTTTGGCCCCAAGTCATTTCAGTCCCAGTCATTACGGCCGCAGGTCAATTCAGCCCCAATATACCAGGTCATTTCGGCCTCTTTAAATATTTTCAAATATTGTTTGAATTTTAACATTTTTCTATTTAATTTTTTTTCAACATTTATATCTCTCAATTAGATATTCAGGTATACATATGATATATGTCTAGTAGATTTTCTTTCATGATGAATAAATAAAAAAAAAGTTTCAGCACGTCAAAAGTGCACATGGACTATGTGGGATTTGAAATCCCTTGCGACCTGAATAATTGTATTTGCTTATGAATCTACGACAGCCGGAAACGAGGGTCAGTAATGTTATTTGGTTTGAGTGTATGCCTTGGAAGTGGGGTACTGGGGTCAGACCCCCGTGGACAGCAACTGGAAGGGGACTAGGAATTGCGCATACCTACAAGGATTCTGCTCTGTGTTTTAGAAAATGTGGACATATTTATGGTAGTATCAAAATCGCAGTTTGGTGGTTGTTTCAGAAAAAAGAAAAGAAAAAGAAACCCTGTGAACCTCAAACTGGAAGGTGACTAGGAATTGTGCATAACAATATGAATGAATGACTGCATATACTTTGCAAAATTTCAAAGTAAAATAATTTCTCTTACTTATACAGATAGCATCTTAAATGTATGTAAAATTGAACACATGGATAATTTTTAATGCCATGTATAACTGTTCTGTACACTGTGTAAATACAAATAACTGAACAATACTTAATAAAGGTAATTACCCATTATTTCTAAACATGAACTATGCACTGATCTTTATACATGTAGATCTCTACACTTAAAATGGTGCCGAAATGACCAAGAGACCGAAGTGACTAGGGCAGAGATGACTTTGAGGTCGAATTGACCAGAGGATGAAATGACTTGGAGCCGAAGTGATTGGATACCATTCTAACAGATGAGAGACCTTAATAAAAGGTTTAATTATTACAGAACACATTGAATGTGAATTTACTGCAAAGATAATTGCTCGACAATATACATTGTATTAATATTTTTCGATAAATATTGAACAATCTATTAATATTTTTTTTAAGAATTATTTTCAGGAGTTAAAACGAATATCGTCGCATATCTAAAATATCCTAACAGATGTGTACTGCTTTTCTTTTGGACGAATCTTCCTTGGGCCTAGTTCTCCTCAGGCCGAAGATTCCCCCAGTTCCCGAAAAAAGATGACATGCCATTTTCAATGGCAGTAAATATCCAAAAGGGTTATTATTTTCGATTTTCTAGTGTTTGAAACTACGAAGCACTGTTCAGAAATACAGATGCACCAAAAAGTAACACATTATTACTTTGTTTTGGTTTCTAACGGGACTGAAAGCAACCTGTCAGTATCACTTTTTCGAATTACACCCATTTCGTCTGCTAACCAAATCGTCCGCTGCAATTTTAACCAAGTCGTCCTCTACAATTATACCCAACACGTCCGAAACTCGTTCGCTGGGGGACAGTATTCATGTATTGTATTTTGAATCATTTTTTATTTATTTATATAATAATTTTATTGTATACTTTATTGTATATTACCTATTGTAATATATCTTAATGTACCTCCATTGTAATATATCTTAATGTACCTCCTTGCATTAAATTTCATATACGTGTGAAATTCTGAAAACAGAAATGTCAGAACAAAATAAACTATCCAGCCATTAAATAAATTTTAATTACTGTTTATTCAATGGATTACCTATAATAATTATATTATTACAGTAAAAGTTCTTAAAGTATATGTACGTTATATTAAGTTCCACAACATAAATCTTATAATTTTGCAATTTTTCACTGAAGAGCTCCACCGGCACCTTACAGTGAATGACTGCAAAATTATTAGTAGAAGTATTATAAGAATTAATTATATTAAGAAACGCATCAAAATTTATGGTTTATTAAATTCTGCAACATAATCTTATAATATTGCAATTATTCTTGGAAGAGCACCGGCACTTTACAATGAATAATCACAAAATTATTAGCAAATGTATTATAGGAATTAATAATATTAAGAAACGCATCAAAACGTGTTATAATTATATTAAGAAATGCATCAAAACTTGTTCTATTAAGTTCTGTAACATAATCTTATAATTTTGCAATTATTCCAGAGGGAGGGGGATCCTGGGGGCACCAAAAATTTGCAAGACGTGATGTGGGGGATGGGTGAGTCTCTTGAGTGCACCAAAAATGTGCATTTCCAACTTGTGCAATTTTTTGCATTTTTTAAAAACATATCATTATATCAGCCAATATACGACATCATTTATGTTTCAAAGCTTAAAGATGATGTACATCACACTCTTAACATAAATACAACATCAGGAGGCTTTATACGTTGGGGAAATGTCACACGTTAGTAGGGGGTGGGTGTCTTGTTCGAAATGTAAAAAATGTACAGACAATATTTTCCTTGACATTATGACAAGCGGACGACTCGGCTTGGGGACGAAACGTCCGTATACCCTTTTTTCAACTTCAAGCAAACTTTTCCTTTACAACACCTTCACATTTGGATAATTCAAAAACTGAGTTTCTGTTCATCTTGATATTTCACGAGATACATGTCAATGCATGTCTGTATACAATAGCACCAATATAACAACATTTATCCGTTATAAACTTATATTATCGGTTATATGTACGGTTTTTTTCGATTGAGGTTGTCACTGGCAGACAAGCTGCAACGAAATCAGGACTGAGAGTTCGATCTGAAATGACGAGATCATCAGCTGAGCATATTGACAAACCTCCAGAAGGACAGAACTCGAGTAATAATAATAACACTTTGGCCGGCCGCTGATTTGTCGCGGTTCTCGGGTGAGAAGGCCTGGCAACCCCTGAAGTGTAGATATGTCGGCCAATGTATCACGCAAAGCTTTGAGGCGAATAAAGTTGCAACAGAGTACATTTGATTCCTAGAGGGGGGCAGGCCAATTGCAATTGTATGGGCAATTCGACAGCGGAAGTTACGTAGTTTTTTCACTGAAATTTACTGTCCACTTCAAAAATCACATTGACGGCTATAGAGAATTCTGTTCTGGAACACATTTATCTGACTGGGTATGTGGAACCCTTTGCGGGCCTTCGGCCCGCTTGGGGTTCCTAATATTGACTTATGGAGGCGGACGTAGAAAAAGTCAGCAGAAGAGAAGTCACGGTTTCGTTTGTTCTCAGGAGAATGAGAACGCCCTGTTGGTCGCATTTGAGTTAGCAAGGTATCTGCAACGGTAGAGAACGCCTTAACCAGCTATGCATAAACTGAATTCTAACGGAGAGGGACAGTGTCCGCTATAGGAGACCGAAAAGACACGAAACGGGGTGCACGGAGCAGTGGGTCCGATCAGAGGAAGACAATTCCCGTGATTGACCGGCAGATCTGAAAGAATCTGGCTGAGATCTATGTAATCTATTGTAATCCGAGTGATAACGATCTGAGTAATTTCTAGGGTCACCAAAATCGCTCGCCGAATACTGATCACAAACTAGTGATCTGGTAAACAGAGCGACAAAATCTCGACGTTCTTACCCAAGTTAGGAGGAGCGAAGAGAGTCAGTCGAATGGAGATCCGCTGAGCACGCAGAAGAATAGAAGTCATGTGCTCCCGAAGATCTAGGAGCGAACTGACTGCAAACCGGTGCATACTGTAAGCTATGTGTATTCACAGAGCCGGTCGAGAGAACATTTGTATCGGACGAGTAAATACTATACGTCGTCTCAGATAACAAAGAGCTTACAGAAGCGGTCTCTGCGTGATGAAAGCGAAAACTAACATTACCGAATGATGCTGCATTCGTGTAGAATACGTTAGATAAGTATATGTATCTACAAGACGTATGACTTTCATTTATAGTCGGCAGGCTATGAGCCTCAGGTTGTGAGCAATATGAAAAAGCGTCCCCGGTGGTAGGTTGTTAAACTATCCCATAGGCTACGAAGTGCCAAGACATAGTGCTTACATTTAGAGTCCGTAGACGATGCCAGGAAGACTTTCAAGCCTGCATTCCCGTGAATCTCTGACGCCGAGTTAGCATCATCTAACTGATAGAGTGCTGGAAACCCATGTTATTCTGACGTAACGGTACCACAATTTAAAGGCTTCACGTCCTGTGGATATGCTTCATATTATCTTTAAAGTGATGTTATTTTATCTGTTAGGATTTGCCTTGTTATAGTTGATGGGAGCGTGCATTCGGGCACTCTTTTATACATTGTAACAAGGCAAAGATGCACACAGAAATTTTAAGGACCAAAAATAATTTAGTAATCTACAAGTTAAGTATACGGAATACGATACGCCCCGAAAGGGCATAGAGCTTAGATTTAGAATCGCTAGGGGCGGACAGTCGTACTTTGGATCCAATAAAGAAAGATCTTCCTGATATCTCTGGATCTGACCCAGATCCGCTAACGGGAGGTCTATTTAACACTCCCAGTCCTAACCCAGTGCTGTAAAGTAGCAATTTCATGGCTTGTAACGGTAGAATTGTTGTTAACATCAACCATGTAATGAAGAACAGGGGGAAGAGACGAGGCTGGGGCGCTGGAAAAGCTTTATTATCCTTTTTAGCATATAATAATAGCTTTAACTTCAGAACACATTTTCTTAGATCATGCGCCGCAGACGGTGCAATGTTAATCAGAACGACATCAGTTACAGGTAACACATTCAGTATGATCATCATCATGTGCTTATGTAGATGACATTTATCACATAAGGTAACACGGGGAATTTCAAATCAATGGAACCTGAAAAAAATGAAAGATAGTAGCAAACTTTCAGTTACAAATGCCACAAATAATGACGTGAACTAATATTCTAACAAAATAAAAGTTACGTAATAAATATAGATTGTTCTACGTGTGTTGAATAGGATGCTCTAAATGACTATATTATGTAATTAACATAACATAGACCAAACAGAGACCAAACAACACCTACCACATATATAGAGGATATGGAACGAGTGTTTTTCTCATATAATATTTATGAAACCAGTCTACGAATTTTCCGTTTGGGCGAGCCTCTGGCGAGCCCAAACGGAAATTTCGGACGAGTTTCATAAATATTATATGAGAAAAACACTCATTTCATATTCTATTTATCATATGACACACACACGCACAAATTAGCCACTTAGTATGACTTTTTAACGCATCACCTTACTTGAGTTGCAGACGACACTTGGAAAAAACATCCTCGTATAACTAAAAAATTTCATTTTTTGCTTCCAAAACATAGGTTATGACCCCTCATTGGAACGAGCTTGACGAGCTCGTTCCAATGAGGGTCATAACCTATGTTTTGGAAGCAAAAAGTGAAAATATAAAAAAATGAATGGCGTTTTTCGTGTAGATAAAAGATTAATACAATATAACACACTCTAAATAGGACAGATAAGGTAAATTCTCCCTACCGAAATTATGCAAATGTCACCCAGTTGTATTTTGTTTTGCCAATCAAATTGTCCAGTTTTGAAATTGACCAATGAAAGCTCACAACTCTAATTATGCAAATTATGAAATGTGGCCCAGTTTTATTTTGTTCAGCCAATCAAATTGTCTAGTTTTGAAACTGACCAATGAAATTGATTGAAGGCTTTATTTATCACTGATTAATATGAAAACAAAATATCAAATGTTTTAAAGTGAACAAAACGGACGAGTCATATGATAAGTCTAGATGTTAACTTCCGGAAAAGGTAGTCCGTTAGGTGAAACAAACGGCAGTCGGAAGTGGCAGAAAAAAATATAATTTCACAGAAAACACAGCTGTGTGTATGCAGAGATCTGTAACATGCAGATATATGAATACAATAGTAGTATGTAGGATTTTATAAAAAAAATCTGTCGACAATCCCTACTGACTTTGGAGGGCGCGTGGGGGGAGGGGGGCTTCACGTTGCAATACAGATTTAAAATACTAATTATATATGAAGTGCAATCCGGTGCTTCATTAATTAAAATGTTCCTGCTTATAATTTTTATTGCCGGGTAAACGAATGCGTGCACATCACTGCCTACACGTGGATTACGACCAATCCATGCCGACTATACTGTACGTCTAAATCTGAGAATAGACATTATCTACAGGGCTAATAACTAAAACTCGTTCATAAATCTCATCGTTGGAGATGAATGTGCTGCGTTATAGGTCAGAGCGTTATAGTCACAGCACGGAGAAATCTGACGGTAAGATGAGATATGAAAAATAACACATCAGGGTGAAGGACAAAGAGTGGGAAAATCTACATGAAAGCGGTAATTATCCGTATAGATGCATATAATTGAGTAATAAACAGTTATTCAAGCCTCCTCAAGCAATAAAAGTCATTTCAGAACCACAAAAATGCTCTAAAATAGGTGACTAAATTTGTTTACGTTAGCAACGTGACTAAACAATTTTTTTTCTGAGAGATATTAGACATCATTCTTCACAGAGCTTGTTCTAAGGCATCATTTTAAAGCAATGACTGGTGAATCCACTCTTCATTATCTTCCTAAACTACTGATAGGATTGAAAAGCAAAGCGAACGAATCGGGGTGGGGTGGGGGTTCCTCCATTGTTGAGTAAAAAAAAGAAAATTAAACTTGCGCATGACCGGTGGGAATTGGACAATAGGTGACTGTTCAGTACAGTGTAAAGGCCACCAGGTTAAGACAGTCGTGCATTTTCGGCCCCTGGTCGGTCCGGTTCGATCCATGTGTTTGTCTTTTGACTATTTTAAAGCCTCTTGAGAGATTTTTGCTTAGGATTCTTCAAAATCGCCCTCTTTACAACGAAACTATTGGATGAGGATAGCCACTTGCGTTACGTTGGTAAGATTCAAAGAAATGGCCTCCCGTTGGTCATTCAAGAATCATTATAACTGTCCTGCATTTTGAAAATGACAATGAAGCGGTAGTCAATATGGTACACAGAAATATTCGGATTCCTTATGCAGTTACGGTCATCAGATCATTGGTTAATGTGGACATATCTGACCTTTATTTTGAACGCTGTCTCTTAAAAGTGGTTTAACTTTATCAAGACTGGCATAACATTCCCCTAATCCCAGCCCCAGCCCCAGCCCCACCCCCACCACCACACACACACACACATCAGATTCCGCTGCCTCTGGTGGAGATACATTTTACAGAAACAGAAATAAATTGGTGCTTCAAGATCATTTGGCTTTGATGAAAGTCAGTATGTTGAAGAGTAAAAAAAATGAATTTATTTTCCGACTTTCAGTTCGGAGAAAATGTATACTGCCAGAAAAAGACCACCAGATAAATGCTTGTTAAGTGAAGGTAACAATGTTGGGGTGAAGTTTCAGCTATAGGACGTATCCAGCTGCATTTAGAGCACATCAATCCTCAATCTGGGCACGCTTCGAAATATACGGTCCGTGTGTGCATGCCGGTGTGACAGGAATGATAGTCCGTAGGAAAATTAGTCCCTCTGGACTATTATTCCGCGGAATTATAGTCCTAGGTCTAACATTTCTAGGAATAGTAGTCCGGCGGACTACTATTCCTAGAAATGTTAGACCTAGGACTATAATTCCGCGGAATAATAGTCCAGAGGGACTAACGTTCCTACGGACTATCATTCCTGTCACACCTGTATAATATTATTTGTTAAGGCGATACACCACTATGGACTATAAGTTGGCGTGTAGCTTGCATTTCCATACAAGGCTCTGAGTATTCATATCAGGTTCGGCGAAACCCATTGTTATGTATCAGCCAGCAACATGCCATGTAACATATTTATTATGTCGAGCGTCCATGTAATCAAGGGATTAATTCGTTTCCACGAGAAACAAAGAACGACCGGACTTAAAATTTGTAGAAACCGCTATTGACAGCACCGCACATAATCATCAACAGTAACTGGCACCGGGACGTATCCATGACGACAGTAACCAATCGTCGCCGTTCGAAGTGGGTATTTGTTTACAAAATAACACGTATCGCTACAAGCACATCTAAAATACCCCGACATACATTTACTGCCATTACCACCTGAAAAGGGTTAACAAAGCACTTTTAAACGTTCACAAAATCACGTTTGATCGGTTGCGTAATCTGTAAAGAAAATGTTCGCGTCAGCATAATGATAAACAATCGATACAGTCGTAAAACTAACTTTTGAGACCATCAATACTATTTTCTGCCCATTTTAAAAAATATTTAATGTTTTAAATCAATAAACACCTTGTACCTTGAAAATTTGTTTGGTACTTAAGTTCTCTTATTTTGTTTTAATTCAAATTTTGAAAACTCGAAGCGAGTTGAAATTCCTCAAAATAATATTGTAATTCATCAGGTAAATTCGACCTTGTTGTTCTTACTGAACCGGTAATTTGATTCACTGACCGCCGGTCGGCGTCGTACTCTAATCTCGGGTAAACTCGTTCTAACCGTGCTCTAGTTACCGGAAAAGGGGCAATTAGAGCATGTCTGTATCCACGCTACGCGCGAGCAACCGCGCTAAACCGCTCCTATCACAGATCGAACACACACCGGAGTTGTTTTCTATAGCAACGGTTGTTAGCGTCCGTACTTTGAAGTTCAGCTTGTAAATTCGATCATGGCAAATAGACCGAGATCGAAAATGACTTTTTATTGCTTTTCTTCAAATAAAACGGGTTTGGATAATTGTTTCTCTCCTGACGATAACAGGAATTACAATGGAGATAAACGTCTCTTGTTTCGTTAACAAATGGTTTTCCACAGTCAAATTCCGAACGTCTAACGAAACAAGAGACGTTTATCTCGTAAATGGCGGCTTCTCAACCGAGCTCAAATAATATTAGATGAGTTAACAGACACGGTGGAACCCTTAGAAGGTGATCCTACGACCTAAATTGGACAAATTAACTTCGAGGCATACTAACGAAAGATATGGAGCTAAACATTTACCTGACTACAGTGGGATTGATTTCAGATGCATGCAGCTTTGACGCCATCCAGCTCATATTGCAAAAGAATTTTGATGCCATCGCTAAACCACTAATCGCGAACGTTCCTTTTGTCGATTCTGGAAGTAGACAGGAAAAGTGTACAATAAGGCCTCAACAAGTTAAAATCTTGTTCTCATGTTCTCTTTTTATGACGAATGCAAACGCAAAAACGTAAAAATTAGATGGTTTATGTCTGATATTTTACCCAAGTTAATAAAATTGTTAAATTTGTCCCCCGTGGGCAACAAGGCTTTGCAATGCTTTAGCACTGCAAAGCCTTCTTGCACTCAAACGACTAAATACACCACCACCCATGCTATTCTGTAGATTATGAGGCCAAAACTATAAAACAAACCAAGATCATGAACATTTGATGGGAAAGAAATAATTATAAAAATAAAAAATAAAATAAAAAACCGCCCGCCCACATGAACGTTTATAAGAAATGGCATGAGAAACAGAAGATCTACTTTGTGGGGCCTAACATGGATCTCTGTCAACGTAAACATTAACAATTCAACGCTATGAAGTGTCCCTCGATAATGAATTATTCTGGTGGTCACAGTAATGAGATAATTAAGGAATGGGGCGTATTGAATCATTGTTGATCACCTGTTGATTAGATACAATTAGCGGTTGTTCCAACTTATCGCTTGTTTCGTTCCATCCTTGAGAGTATAAAACTAACATGAGTTTAGAGAGCGTTTTGGTTTGTTATGAACCATTTTAGCGGGCGTTCCTTGGGCCATTATCGCTAATTTATTGGGCATCAATACGTGATAAATGCCCAGGTCTTTACGTGACGTGCTGGGCCGCTAATGGTATCTCCGTTCCATTTGCGTCCGGCGGCCCGACACGTCAAGTAACCGAATTACTTCTCATTCCGGATCTTCTGTTTCCGCTTTGTAACACATCTCACAGCAGTTGTTATTTTGAAACCTATCTACTGGAACACGAGGAGCCCAATTATGATATAAGGTCAGTATAGATGTGTATCATTCTAATTTCAAGGTATTATTATGTGGGTGGGAGAAGAGGCGAGATATTGCACTGCAAATTAATATTAAGATGTTGCGACTTGAATGGTCACACGTATGAACGATTTCTACGCGATGACCCGAAATGTTCCTCTAAACATGAATATGAGAACTCTGAACACTACTTTGTTTTCCACCCAATCTTTAACTCTTTGAGACTTTAATTATCCTAATGTTCAAACGTTACTGGGAATTCGGTTTCTTCAACGTTTTTTTTCAAATGCGACGTCAAACGTCGGAAAGTACAAATAACAAGATATTGTTCTCATTAGTGATTATCTGGTTGCGGGCTAGATTATTTTTGGTGGCCTGAATTTGTTATTCAAGACTAGTTTTATTACAAATTATTGGAGAGTGCCCACAGGCACTCTTCAATAATTTGTAATAAAACAAATTTATATTTATATAAACAAAATATTATTTGTGTTTGACTGAATATGAAATATAAGCAAGGGAAGTGTTGCTTTTGCTCTGATATCCTCATTTTTTGAAAACCCTGATAGTGGCTTCTAGCACTCAACCAGTTAAAAAGTATTCATTTTTAAAACAAAGTACGAAATAAGAGAAGCCAACAAAATCAGCATCGGAGTGTGCCAGCTTAAAAAAAAAAAAATGATATATATAAACAATACTTTATTCGTCATGAAAGGGTTTAGTAAACGGACATATGCCTATGTATATACCTCACCGATACATAATATATACATTCTTATTTTACCAACCATTATTTTAAGCAAGTGCAGAGTAACGAAGTTTTTTCTTGACACTGTCTCCTATCAACCAAAATTTCTATCAAACGAGCTTGTCGCAAGATTCTGGATAAGACGCTTCAGTGAGATATTGGGATGTACCGACTGATTGACGCAAGCTATTCTATCACTCGGATATTCATTGGAATCTCATCGTTTGTTCAATATAGTTATGTAAAGCTCTAAATATGCGAGTACTTTCCGAGTCTGTTTTGTTTCAGTTCTTGATCAGATAATGCTACTAATATCTTTAATGATGTAGCCTGTACTCTGAAACATAATTTCTCTTTGGGTATTATCCCTTTGATACATTTCTACATCTTATGACGTACGAAATCAAACAGCGCGTTAATACTTTTATACGTCTTATGACGTACGAATTCAAACAGCGCGTTAATACTCTTATACGTCTTATGACGTACGAAATCAAACAGCGCGTTAATACTTTTATACGTCTTATGACGTACGAATTCAAACAGCGCGTTAATACTTTTATACGTCTTATGACGTACGAAATCAAACAGCGCGTTAATACTCTTATACGTCTTATGACGTACGAAATCAAACAGCGCGTTAATACTTTTATACGTCTTATGACGTACGAAATCAAACAGCGCGTTGACACTCTGTGGTCATTTGTTTTATTATTAGTTTTCGATTTTTTAAAGTTTTCACCTCAATTCCTATTTTCTCGCGAACAGTACTCAGAGACAACCGTTGAGCCAAATGTTATCGCAGCTTAAAATACTAATCGAGTATAGCCGGAATGTCCCAGAACCACCGCCAGGCACGATATGAATGGGCCATGTACCACGTTGGATTGACCAGAGAAGATTGGCGACCTGTGCTTTTTACAGATGAGTCAAGGTACTGCCTAGACCACACTGGTAGGCGTTCTAAGGTATGGAGAAGACCAGGAGAGCGATTCCATGCTGCCAACATTGCTGAGCATGACCGCTGTGGTGGAGGATCAATCATGGTCTGGGGCGGCATCAGCTGGGATGGACGCACATTGACTGCACAACGGTATATTCATGAGATCCTGGATGTCCACGTCAGATTGTATGCAGGTGCAGTGGGTGAGAGATTCATTCTGATGGACGATAATGCCCGTCCTCATGTTGCCCATACTGTCGGGGAGTGCCGACAGAGGGTTGGGATTGAGCGTATGGACCTGCCAGCAAGATCCCCTGACCTCAATCCAATCGAACGTGTCTGGAATGATTTGCAGCTTGCAATTTCAGCCCGCCCAGTCCAGCCAGGAAGTGTCCAGGAGCTTGGTTCCATGCTGGTCCAAGAATGGAACAACATCCCACGAAGGACCACCAGGAACCTGATTGGGAGCACGAGAAGGCTTTGTCAAGCTGTAATTAACAGTAATGGGTCTCATACTCGACATTGAAGCCATGCCACTTCGCTCGGTCAACTTTTTGGCATATTGAAACATCTCCTCTTTTACCAAAAATATCCATTTCCATGGTTATCGTATTCAAAAGCTAAAAAATAATGTCAACCACAAATAAAATCTTAATTTCTGTACTTGAATCATTAAAGATGTAATTAAATAAACAAATATATTCACTTTTCATTACAATATTTCAACTAAAACGTAAAACACGTAGTTGGATGTACTTGGTGCTTAGCAAACTTTGAGTAGTATATTTTCAGTATATTTTCATTTTTTGTATCCAACTAATTTTGGTATTTTTCATACCTACCACTGGACCAGATATAATGACTCCCCATTCGCGAGAATTCGGACAAAACGCCTAATTTGCCTCCATGCATAGCGTGTCCTTCAAAACCGCCAATGCCCATTCTTTTATGGTGCCTGCTGAGTGTAAATAGTTATATGCGGGCAGGTGTGAGTGAATAATTCACTGGAGGGCACTTCATGTATGATAAATACAGAAATTATTAGAAATTGCCACTACTTATCCACCATACCACCAGCCCAGACATGTTGAATATATGTTAAAATGTTGAATAGGTAAAAGGAACGAGGGAGAATACAGGACTGTAACGAGTATAAGCAGGCTTTCATAGTTATCTCAGGATGATTGTGTCCCTGGGACCAATTCTACCGCCAAGAATAATGGATAACCATTTACTGATAGTAATAGAAATCACATACGGATATAAGACTCCTCGACTGGTGTATATCCATAATATAAAGTCCAAATATGTCCCCAAATATTGTAATTAGATTAAAGGATATGGGATAGAAGTGCGTTTGAAGTTAATTAAGGAAACCTATATCATTAATCATGAGAAATTAGATTAAAGGATATGGGATATAAGTGCGTTTGAAGTTAATTAAGGAAACCTATATCATTAATCATGAGATATTACTGGATGAACTCATAAATAATATATTAACTCATATCTTAAAATACAGATGAATATCCCCACATTACAACAGGTCATTAACTCACACAACAAAAGAGAAACTCCGAAATCTATATCTAGCAAAGGTAAATAGTCCCCACCCCACCCCCTCGCCCCCCTTGCTGTCTTGTGAAATAAAATTGCACAAACCCGAGATGTAGTCGACAGAAAATGTACTTGGCGGACAATGTATTTGATAGACTCAGCGAGAAGTCATCAATGTAGGACATTTTGTAGTGTTGACAGATGATCAAGATATCTCTGTACGATGTCGCAAATTTCATAACGGATGCGAGTGGAGGGTGGCGCCTGGAGAGCACTCTTTAAACACTGATAATGTAAAGATTATCCAAAAGAATGAAGCAATGACCTGACCTTGTGAGCGGAACATAAAAGTAATTATAGTAACATGTATAAAGAGGGAGACTAACCAAACTAAGGTCGATAGTAGTCTTAATACGTGTGTACTCACCAACCAAGTTTTGCAATCCGATGCCTTGGAGGGAAAGTAAATAGTAATACTGCGATTTGTCTATAGTAACAATACTACAAATGTAGTGGACAGGTAATATTGGCCTAAGTTCCTTACTGTCACAGAATCAGGATTCAGCATTATTTAGCAGATATTAAGCTTGGAAGGCTGAACCAATACCTTGCCTTCCAAATATCGGATAATCCTGCTAGCACCCAGATATTATAATTAAGCAAGTAAAATATCAGGTTAAATCATTGAGGCAAATGAATAGAACGAAGTATCCTTTGCTTTGTAATAAAGGAAAAGAGAGGAAAAACATCAAACAAAATGTGTTGTAAATGCAAGGGCAGAATTTCGCGAGAATAAGATTCTTGTTATGATTCGCAGTCATTAAATAGTAGAAAAAAAGGACATTGTGTCATTTCTCCTCTCATTGTTTTTATAGAAATGTTATCCTCGAATTGGATGTAACAAAGATAAACTTACGATGCAAATAACATGTCTGCACGCATGCCTGGTGGATTACAAATCGAGTAACTTTGCCTTGCAACAGTTTGGTGAAAATGAATAATTAAAACGGAAAAAAGCAGTCCACTAAATTTGAATGAGATAAGCGTGTTGTCAGAATGCTGTAATTTTCGTATTACTGACACATATTTGGAAAATGGCAGTCAATCGTAGCAAAAAATACCAAGACTTGTTGCAGCCTTATTCCGTAACATGGTGAATTTGTGCCGTAAAAATAACTGAGTATGAAACGGAAGATGGAGATGAGAACGCTCTAATTATCCAGTTAGAAATTTCACTGACGACCAGTACAATGGCGGAATGTGTTGTTCAAATATTGGACAAGGAACGGTTCTGCTAACGTAATCTTCAGAATGAATATAAAAATTCACGTGAGGAAGAAATCCAACCAGGTTAGTATATAGAGTTTATAGACAAATAGGTGGGATCTAAAATATGGCACGTGGATATTGTGTACAGTACAGTCACCGTGGACTGGTCGTAATCCTCGCGTGGGTAATGATGTCCACGCATGCGTTTACTAGGTGATAAAAATAATCAGCAGCAAAATTTTAATTAATGAAGCACCGGGTTGTACCCGGTGCTTCATTAATTAAATTTTTGATGATTATTCATATAATTAGTGTTTGCAATCTAATATTATTACGCCCGTGGATATACTGCCCACCCCGTGGAAAGTGACCAATCCACGGCAGCCATATTGTAGATCGAGTGACCATTAATTGACAACTGTTTGAAATATGGAGGTTTCTATTTGTATTTATTTATTTATTGGTGTTTAAGGACACATATTTTTGCACAATGGCTAATCATGACAACAACATGAGTATCAACTCAAGACAGGGATGAGCGTTAATAAGCCATGTTGCCCATTTTAGAGAGGGTTTGCACATCCCAAGCATTGGTGATTGGATCCTATTTTACCAGTAAAACAGAGCCTGTTTACCGCAGTGAAAGGCACTGCTTCACTTCCATGGGTTCCCGCGTCGAGGTTTCTATTTGAATATTGCTTTACCCGACGGACACTCAACCCTTGGACTCCATAAGCATGTGGATACGTCCCCTGCATATGGCAAGTGATGCGAATTACGGCCCGGACAATGACGGCTAACCACCCTAAAAGGAAGAGGAGACGTTTATAACAGGACGTCTTCTGGAGAAACCCCGGATGAATAAGGTTTGGTAATACAAAACAGCAAAGCCGAATATGGAGTGCCGAAAGTGACATCCATCCTAACATAGGACAGGAGCTCCTAATTTAGGCATATTAGGATCAATGGGCAAAACCAACGGTTGAACCATAATCACACATGTGTTATCCAATTATTCACAAATATCACAAGTATTTTGCGCATTACAGCTGGTGTAGGTAAAGCACGATGAACTGTCATCACTGCTTGACTTACTGGTAATGCATACTGAGTAAAAAGGTTTTCATTTTTTCAAAACTTCAGATGCACGAATTTTGGGAATAAGAAACAAAATGCTAGATTTTGAAGAAACTTAGTTCAAAATTAAAACTTTTTTGATTAGAATCCTTAAATTTTCGGAGCCACCTAATGAATGTGTACACTAAGTGACTATAAACCACAACTATCCGGGGTATAGTTTAAGATGCGAAATGTGGTCAAAACATTACACATTGCACAAACAACCTTCGCAAGGTATAAAACTAACATTTATCAAAGAAATAGAATGCCTAAGGTAACAAAAACGGATATAGGTGTGATACAATACGTTTAAAAGCCTGACAAATTTAAACCACAGCTGTGTGTAAAACCGTTCTTGAAAACTGCATGATATAATCAATGTACATATACATGTAATTAATGTAATAATTAAATAATACAGTACGTGGAGAGTGGATTGTAACTAAATCACCCGCAGAGTGGAGTTATCACCAAGCTATAACTTTCAAATTTTGTGCATATCGACAAAAAAACACAAGCAATGTTTCAGCCAATGGTCCTCCGGGTTTAACCCGGAGGTCCATTGGCTGAAACTTTGCCTGTGCTTGTTATACTTTGCAACAAATTTGCAATTATTACTTGGGTGGAATCTCCACTCTGCGGGTGATTTAGTGATAATACACTCTCCACGTACTGTAGGACGGTAATAAATAAGGAATAAAGAATAGCTCACTGAAGCCTTATAAAGGTCGACGCAAACAAATTACTGGCAACACCGTCAACAAAATTTTAGCAGTGTCGCAGCTAGCGTAACTGTAAATAGTGAATATATAGAATATGCCCATAGTAGCTTGGTGTATCAAATGTTCACCACGAGTGGTGAAGTCGTGTTAACCGCGAGCCACGAGTGGTGAAGTCGTGTTAACCGCGAGCCACGAGTGGTGAACATTTGGTACACCAAGCTACTTTGGATATATTTTATTTGTACCATGATCATCAGATTATTAAGCGTTTAAATGCTAAATAATACAATATTAACACGTGCGAAACTGTTTTTATTTACATGAGCACCAATAGGCGGTACTTCCGCTGACAATTGTATCGCCGAAAGGAAATGGAAAAAGAAACGCGCAAGCCGCAGGGCCTTTTTCAGTTAAATAACATAATAACATACTATATCGATTTATTGATGCTTTGTTAACATGAGTCAACACATGCTTGTTAATTCTTGGTGTCTTATGAGGTAAACCCATTTAAAAACGTAATAAATAACTGCCGGTTTCATTTCACTCTTCGCGAGATGATGAGCGATAAATTTAGACAAGTTTGCACTCAAGTTGTGGCCACCAAAGGTCAGCTTGCATGTAGTTCCACCGTAGGTGTAAATTTTTAACTATTGAAATCCCATTGCTGGCGTGTTCACAACAGACACACGTGTTCAGCACGGTTGGTGTGTACAGCTAGAATATATTTCATAGGCTTTTTATGCATAGTAGGTTAGGTAATCATGGTATCAACAAATATATGATATACCCATAATGGTCTATAATACCTTTTATATCATAAGATAAATAGATTTTGATCCAACGATTAGTTCAAGTACGCTTTCCAGGAAAATGTATAATTTTTTTCTGAAAGCGCACTGCATCCGGGTGAAAATCTGCTCTAATTGAAACCATGATATATTTCAGTATATTTTAACCAACGAAGGTAAACACCTTGAGCAACTAGAGCAGCGCCCAGTTGGAGGGGGTACCGAAAGACTGGTGTCCCTGGGTAGCCGTTTCTAACGCAAAGAAAAGGAAATAATTTTCAAAAAAAATATTTCAAACAAGCCAAAATACATCGAATTATTACGTTAATTATTATGAATTGTGATCGCTTCAGGGATTCACCCGCAAACGGGTGACACATGATTATATTTATACATAATTTAGAAAGCACAAACCTGAACAAACTCAATGTCTGATTCCTTCGGTATCTTCCAATCCACGTTCCTTTTCCCTGATTCAGCGTTTGAGGCCATCCAAAATTAAAAAATCCAAAGAGCTACAGTACGTGGAGAGTGGATTGTAACAAAATCACCCGCGGAGTGGAGTTATCACCCAAAGTATTACTTTCAAATTCTTTACACATGAACAAACAACACAAGCAATGTTTCAGTCAATGGACCTCCGGGTTTTACCCGGAGGTCCATTGGCTGAAACTTTGATTGTGCTGGTTATGCTTTGCAACAAATTTGCAATTATTGCTTGGGTGGAATATCCACTGCGCGGGTGATTTAGTGATAATACACTCTACACGTACTGCAAGGAAACAAACTTGTTTATACTGGACCAAATAAAAGAATGATAATTGGAGGTATTGATGGACAATTCCTTACCTGACTCTGTTTTTGTGTTGTTGATACGTTGACTTAACTTTTGGGGGGGGGGGG
Organism: Pictodentalium vernedei; assembly: GCA_031216915.1. NCBI lineage: Eukaryota > Metazoa > Mollusca > Scaphopoda > Dentaliida > Dentaliidae > Pictodentalium > Pictodentalium vernedei. Next base: position 48,786,313 of record CM062289.1, read on the forward strand.
GGGTGGGGGTTGTCTAAATTAAACGTCTGGCCCGTCTTCTTGTGAATAGTGTGCCAGCATGTCTGGGCCAGGGGTATGGTGGATAAATACATAGCTTATGGAACTTCATTGGAAAGAGCTCCTTCCACTGATGAATCATGAGACATAATTTTTAAGCCAATTTGAAATAAATAATAAAATTTGGTTGGCTACTCGTTTAGCTATTTTTGTGAACAGCGCTGGCCAGTTTAGTCGTTACGTTAGCTAAAAGGTTAAATTGCACAGTAAATTCGTCACGATTGGACATGGAATCCCGACTCAGTGGAGATCCTCTATTTATCCTCCTGATGTTAGGACTAATTCGGAGTCCCTTGTTACATTCTGCCGTCGGCGTTTTGTGTCAAACAATCCTACCGCTCTGTATTTCCTTGACACCCAGAGCGATGTCTTTGAGTGCCGAGTATCCAGTGAAACTTTTCGTAGTGCTTAATATTCGAACGAACGTGGTAAAGTTCTCAACCAAGTTCTTCTGTACAGTATTACTACTGTGCAATAATAGTTTCTGCAGATACCGTCTGGAAATCCTTACTGGTTCAATTGTATGTGATAACCATGTTATAGCCAGCAGTTAACCGGTTACGAGAATGGATAAACTATTTCAGCACAGGCTGATTCAACACTTGTTCTCATCATGATACAAACCATTTCTCACTAGGGTGTTTTCCCAAGCATTTTGTTTCCCAGTTTGTGTCACAAAGGCCATATCTAACAATATGCTTATATTTCGCTAATACGTCATCAGAAATCGGCCTAACCCTTTCATTGCTGGCGTGGCGGTCTGGTTGGTATCGTCTCATATCATACTCACTGCTGCGGAATTACGAATCCTTTCTGTATTACAGATAGATACAGTAATAATTTTACCCTACCGCACCGTAGAGTTGTAGGATTACAGTTGAACCTAGAAGTCCTGCCACTGTTTTGTGCACTATTTTGAACGAATAGCGCGCTAAGTAGTGCACTTTTGTCCCTGTCAAACTGCACCATTAGCGTAACTCAATTCCCGTAGAAAAACAGCGTGTCCAACTCTGTTCAGTTCTATACTTAAGGAATAGTGCATGGCTTGGAGTTGACTACGCCCATATAGTGCCCAGTGAGGTGGTGTAGTTCCCGACGCAAAGCGAAGGGAACTACACCACCTCACTGGGCACTATGTGGGCGTAGTCAACGACAAGACATGCACTAATCATTATATTATATCGAACACCCATCAAGAAAAACATCTGTCCGATTTGTTAATCTATTACCAAGGTAGCAGCCCTACCATGTAGTTTTCAAAAAAACATTTTCTTCTTCCAAAACACGGCTTATGACCCCTCATTGGAAGGAGAATATCACACTCTTTGCCATGAGGGAGTATAAGCTAATTTTGAATCGGTCGGCAAGAGTAAACAAAACATTTCCCCCAATCAGAACTGTGTATTCTAGAATCGTGCAACTCGCGAATGAAAGCTAAAATTTTCGAAATTTGAAAACGTAGTTTGATAATTTCCACACATTTGTCACACATATACATTACCGAATGGGTCAGTACGTGATACAAAACTCCGAAGATTCAAATGAATTCCATTATTTATTCGTTTACAACCTAAAGCATACAATTAAATAGCGAAATAATATGAGCAGCGAAACAAACGATTTTTCATATCCGGACGCGTTCTCATAACAGTTGTACCCAGGTATGGATCATTCTCTTCAAAACGAGATATGGATCATCTTCTCAAGGAATAAAATGAACGTCTCGGAAAACGTGACTTCAACAATGGATAAGCGATACATTTTCCCACAATGATTTCTTTCCGAGACGTTTTGTGGATGTTGTGCCTCTGTGAATCGATATTTAAATTTAGCCTGATTAGTTTTATTCGCCCAGTATGAAAATAAAACTGATATAGTAGTGTGCTAAAAACAGAAAACGTGTAGTGCCTGGTCAGTTCTGTGGATGCAAACTACACGAAATAGGGGTGCAGCATTCGTCCAATCAGGAGCCTAGAAGGTCACGTGAGATATAATATTCGTAAACAGAGTTCATTAACATCATTCCAAACCTCTACTGGGATACATATACACGCAATAACGTAAACAGATATTGAAATTCGACTGCATAAATAGAATGAATAGAGTGAATTACTACTTAATCTCAGCGCCATATATTCTTCACGCGAAATGTATCTATAATTGTTCATAACAGCTCACCCGGTGGTCCATGTGATGAAACTTATACTAATACACCATACGTTATTAAACTTTCACTATTTAGAATGTCTAGTAAAGAAAAAAATCTGAAGTCTATAAGCCCAGAGGAGCCCAAGGGTGCTAGCCCCTCTTTGTCTCTGTCTCAGCCACTCCCTCAAAGTGTTGGTGCTGATGAATCTTCATCCAAAAGAAAGCAACCAGAGGAAATCTCACCCGGTATTATCCGCAGCACACGAAGAAGAAACTCATGTGGTGACCTGTCCCAGGTAATTCCCAAATCACAAGGTGGAAAAACAACAGTCAGTCTTGTTGATGTTGTCAAAGGCATACTTCTCAGCCCTGAATTCCTGGACACAACTGGTTCTCAACTGTTTAGTGCTTTTGAACCACATATAACAAGTTTTATTTCAACTCAGCTGAGGTCAGAAATTAGGTCTGTGCTGCAAGATGAGGTGCACTCAGCTTTAAAAGAGCTTCTTACTGCTTGTATAACTCCTCAGCTCAGGATTGTGAGAGAAGAAATATCTACTGATATTAAATCTATGACAGACTCACTCAACCAAAAGTGTGATAATTTGGAAGCAGAAAATAAAATTTTAAAATCAGAAATATATGACCTAAAAGAGCAAGTTTCTATGTGTAAGCAGGAACAAGAAAATAGTGAACAATATTCCAGGAGGAATTGTTTAGTCTTTAGAAATGTGCCCCTCCCAAGTGACCCAAAAGAATTAGACACCGACAAAACAATTATAGACATATGCGGATCCAAGCTAAATATTGAGGTGAAACCAGATCAAATTAGCAGATCACACCCAATTGGCAAGCCAAGGCAACTACCCCCAATGTCAGCCCAAAATGCTGAAACTGTTGACAAGAAAATAAACATTATTGTGAGATTCACTTCATATAACATTAAAGCAAAATATTCTGGTCGAAAAAGAAACTAAAAAATTCTGGAAGTGGTATATTTATCACAGAATCCCTGACTGCTTTCAGGCAAAGTATAATAACTGAACTCAGTAAACTGAAACAAAATAAGAAAATATTTTCATTCTGGACGAATGATGGGAGAATCTTTGCCAAAAAGTCATTCTCAGGCCCTAAAATACTGTTAAAAAGCAAGGATGATCTAACGTCACTTATTGATCAATGAAACATGATGTTTGAAATATTATTTATCTTTAAACATAACTCAGAAGTCATGTGTATTCCCTGGGGTACAACTTTGTAGATTACACACTAGTCATAAAAGATAAGTATGAACATGTCTTGCTGTGACTTGCTGAAAGTGATCCTACAGAACTCTCAGTTTGCCACAGTAATACATGGATATGCCATCCTCGTTAACAACAACTGTGTCCCAATCATTGTGAAAATGGTAGGAAAATTGGCAGTAATATAAAAAGAATTGTTAGCTCAAGAGAGCTAATTTATTTATGAAAGTCAACTGAGCTGAGAAATCAGAAACCTGATGCTTCACCCCTTCATACTTGATACGTAGTAGTTCGAGTGTGTGTTCTTGTGACTTACTTGCAATGTCTTTGTCATTTTGGGGGGGGGGGGGGCACAAAAGAAGAACTCTCACTCAGAGGAAGTTTAAGGTCTATACTTGACTCTATAATGAACATCTAAGCCCCCCCCCCCCCCCCCCCCCCCAGCCCCCGTCCAGCACACACACACGGATGTATCAAGTGTGAAGACAATTCTCAATCTATTTCCTTTGTGTGTTGGTGCTGTGCCTTGGTAAGTACTTATTTTATACCCAGGTAAAAACCAAGGAACAGCCCGAATACTCAAATGAAAACTAATGTTTATGTCGCCAAAATTATGTACTACTCAACAAGAAACATTGGATGGGAAAATTATACATAATATTAACACTTTGTGCCAAAATTGAGAACAAGTTTTCCCTCTCATCACTTCTTAGACGAAATAAAAATCACTCTTCTCGAAATCCCAGCCCTACCAGGCTACCCTCAGCCCTCGAAATAAATCGCATCAGTCAGCACTGCTACAGACAGTAACCCAGTAAGAATGTTGTAGATTACAGATTAGTCATAAAAGAAAAGCATGATCATGTTTTGCTGTGACTTGCTGGAAGTGATCTTACAGTAACTCTCAGTTTGCCATAGTAATGGATGGGTATGCCTACCATGTCCACAATAACCGTGTCCCACGCAACAACAGTTGTGAAAATGGTAGGAAAATTGGCAGTAAATTAAAATGAATTGCTAGCTCAAGTGAGCTAATTTACTCATCAACAAGTCAAATGTGACTAGAAATTTAATGCTTCACCATTTCATACGTAGCAGTTTGAGTTAAAGTGTTTTTGACTTACTTGCAATGTTCATGATATTCAGAGGATGTGTATGTGTGGAGAGGGTCAGGGAGAACCACAACAGAAGAATCCCCCACCTAGAGAAGTTTAGGCTGCCACCTGACTCTACCGTGAACATCTAAGTGCCACCACCTCGCTCTCTCCACGCCCCCCCCCCCCCCCCCCCCCCCGTGCATTCGTTCGCATCCAGCGGTATAAAGCGAAAAACGAGTCTCAATCTATTCTCCTTGTGTACTCGTGCTGCGTTT